>MQRK01184077.1:102652-115844 GCA_001938485.1 Girardia tigrina | reverse complement strand
AAAAAAAAGAAAATAAAAAAATAAATTTGTTTAAATAACAAATTTAAACTGTTGTAGATTAATAAATTTTTGCAAGTTGTTAATTTGTTTTGATTTAGAATGGAAGATATTTCCCAACCTAACAATTACAATAATATTCTAAAAGGAAAATTAAAAAACCAAGAAATTTACATACTTATAATAGCGATTTAAAAAAAGCGCATTTCAAAACGTTATTTAAACAGAAACAATTAACATAATTATAAAATTTAATTACAAAATAATAATTAAAAAAATTTTACATTTTAAACTGTAAGGCAGTTCGAGATCTGGACCCCAGATGAAATTGTTTAATATGAAAAAGAAGTTTTATGCTCTATCTAGTAAACTTATTATTACAGTAGTGTTGGAAAAATTTCAAATATTAAATGTTGTCGTAACGCTATAATTTAAAAATTAATTTTTTAATGATAAATTAAAGAATTTAAAATAAATTAAGAATGTTCGATTTTCCAGGGGGTCAAATGCCCCCCCCCCCTTGCCCATTGGTGCCGGCGCCAATCAATATATACATAAACTATTGTAAATTACTCTTATTTGCAAAACCTCACTCATTTACAATAAGCAATTCATTTTAATCATATTTAAAAAGGTTTTTCACAATATTACATTTTTCAACATTACCATTTATGAAATTTAAATTTTTATTTTATTGTAAAAAATATATTTAAGGAAGTATTCATGTTTTCGTTACTTCATTTCATTAGTTACTTTAGATTTATAAACGATTCTTACTCCATTTTTATGTATAAAATGTAAAAAATAATAAAATGATACACAAAATATGATTGATATAACGCATTCATCGATATTAAATTTTATTGGCACAGACATTTTAGCTTGAATTTGAATATTACTTTAAATATTTGAATTTAATTATGTGATGAGAAAAATTTTATTATCAAATACAGCAAAAGATAGAAAAATTACCTCTGGATAAACAAAAAATAAGTATTATAACCATAAAAAGAAGACTATTAGTTTTGCTGACCTTTCCTCCTCTATATCATCAAAAGAAAGCCAGTTGTTATTTGCATTTTCAAGAATTTTCAATGAGCTTCCGTGGCATTATTATACAAAACTGTATCATTAATATTAGGGTGAACCAAAAGTCTTTTCGTATTTTTACGACTTTTTGTTCAATTGTTTCTTATTACCAAATAAAGATATTTTATATACATGTGTTATATGTTCTTAAAGCTCTTGAACTGCTCTATCACAATATATATTAAAACTTCTAATTAGTCGTTAATATAAGTTTTATGGTCTTTTAAAAAATCAGGAAAATTTTGAAATTCGTGTTCTTTTACGGCATTACTGGAAACAGGGCGTAAACGCAACTGCAGCAACAAAGAAGATATGCGAAGTTGAAGGCGATAATGTGGTCTCAAATCGTACTGCACAAAATTGGTTCTAAAGGTTCAACGAAGGCGACATTGACCTCGGAGACAATGCACGTTCAGGCTGACCTATCACCGTAGATTCCGGAGCAATTTGAGAAGCCGTCGAGACAAATCCTCAATAATTACTCGCAGATTGTCGGCCGAACTCGATATTCCTCAAACATTCATTGTACGAATTCACGCTCTTGGCAAGGTCAATAGATGATGTCGAGAAGTGCCTCATTAATTGACACAAATTCAAGCCGAAAAGCGTTTCGAAATTTGTCAAAAATTGCTTGAAAATCCGTGCCATAACCGTTTCATTCGTCGAATTGTAACTTGCGATGAAAAGTGGGTGTACTTCAGTAATCCAGACCAACAAAATCAATGGGTGGACTCCGGACAAATGGCGAAACCGGTAGCGAAACGAGATCGTTTCTCAAAGATGGTCCTTTTGTGTGTTTGGTTGAATTTCGAAGGCGTGATTCACTTCGAAATGGTTCCAAATGGTCGTACCATCGACGCTGACCTTTACTACGCCAAACATGATCGAATGTATGCTGCAGTTGGCGAGAAATACCCCGCTTTGATCAATCGAAAGCGAGTTCTTCTACAACAGGACAATGCAAAACCGCACACCACCAAACAAACAAAGGAATAAAATCAAAAATCTCGACGCCTTTGAACTTTTTCCATACCCAGCGTATAGTCCGCGTCTTGCGCCATCCAACTATCACCTTTTCCGCTCTATGGCACACTATCTTCGTGGTCGCAGCTTCAATAATCTGGCCGAGGTAGAAAACGGGTGTCACCAGTTCTTCGCTTCTAAGAACAAGGATTGGTACCGCAGCGAGATCGCACAACTTGCCCAGAGATGGGTTCAAGCTATAGATTCAAATGGCCTTTACTTTGAAACTTAAATGCTTTTTATTTGTTGTAAAATTATGTTTAAATTTTTAATAAAAAATACGAAAAGACTTTTGGTTCACCCTAATATACATAAACAAAGATATGGGTGCTTTCTTAAAAAATTACTTAAAATACCTCATTAGAGGTAGTAAGTTTTGATTTTTGTTACTTAATACATACAACTTATAATAAAATTTAGTTATCAAATATTCAAAGAAGATTTTTTAAACCAAAACAATTCTATTTCTACATTCCCATTAAAGGTAAGGGTATTATGAGAGCTATAATGCATTGGAACATATATTCGTAAGTAAACTAGTTTAAAAATTGGAAAACCTCAATTAGGATATTAAGAGCATCAGTGTTGTCGTAATTATTGTTTTCATATCAGTCTCTTGGAACGAAATAACATCAGTATAAAAAAATTGTAAGCATACAAAACGTATTATTCATGATGAGAATGTTTTTTATTATTTTTATCTTCTAAGAATTAACATAAATTCGAATTTATCATTACAAAAGAAATTCTTTTTTCAGTTTAAAATTAAAAGAGTTCAAAAATTCTTTAATTTTGATTCGAACAGAAATACAAGTGGTAAACTTATTGTCGCTCACTAACTTAAATTAGTAATGAATTAGTTTTTAAATTAGTTATTTAAATTAGTTTTATTTGATATCGGAAGAGGAAACAAGGACCAAGACATTGCTGCATCAGTTATTTGACGATAAGTTTCTTAATTGAATCATCATCATTAGATGTTATTAAGAATTTTGATGTTCTTAAAAAAGGGTCTAAAAAATCAACCGAGTTCCTCTAATAACTTCAAATCAACATTCAAAATTAGATAAAGCAATAGTCAAAGCAGATTTTGGTTTAAACTCCTTAAAAAATGATTTCCAAAATATTTTTTTATTTTAATTAGGAATGTTTCTTTTGATGTATGAAAAATAATAAAAATACTTTTCAAAGGGTAAGTCGCTAATCTCTAGATATAACAATGTTTTCATGCATGAGTACCAAGTGTTGTGAATTGTCTTGTCAAAAAAGCTCTCCAAACAGATAAACATGTATATTTCAGAAAATATAAAAGATACCACAATGAAACTTTAAATTCAAGTTTAAAATTCGTGTTTTAAACAATTTATTCAAAATGATCCCCTCGCACAACAGCTTCCATGCACTTCCAGAATGCGACTCAGGCTTTCATCAAAAATGCCTCTGGCAGATTCTTACAGATCTTCGCAACTGAATTCCTCAGGGTCTCTGCATTTCACTGTCTACACGTGCCCATATGGAATAATCCAGAGGATTTATATCTGGTGAAGATGGTGATCCCTTGTCTTTGCTTGTATAATTTGTCCTCAAAGAACTTTTGGAAGACTTTAGACGTATGGCATGATGTACCGTCTTGATAAAAACAAAAATTCCCAGGGAAAACTCCTTCTTCAGCCACGGTAGTACAGTTTTGCTCAGATCTTGTTGGTAACCTGTTGGATTCAGTCTGTAACCAGCAGATAAGAACATTTGGGGTTGACTTTTCCATTCGTTGTAATCACACGCAATAGCATTATACTAACAGGATGCTTTGTTCTGATAATCGTTCCGTGCATAACTGATATAATCATCCCTTGAGCGAATGACATGGTTATTGCAACGGTTCCATTATGGATCCAGTGGGAAAGTGTTTTTTGTTTTCAAAGACGTTAACGATTCCTGCTGGGCGGGATTTTATGTAGTTCAAATTTATAACACCGCTTAAAACGATTCTATTTCTTCGCATTGGTTAGCAAAGGTCACTCGATCATCACAAGACTCTTGCCACCAAGTTTCTTCGCTGCGCGACTTATCTGTGACTTATAAACACCAAACTTTGAAGCATGAACTGTGATTGATCGCTCTGGGTGGGGATTGATGTTCCTTCTGAGCTGAGATAGATTTAGCCTTGATTTTCGATCACCCCCTATGCCTGTCTTACAGACTTTCGTTTGCTGTCAATCGTTTGAGGATTCAATCTAATGTTCGCACAGAGAATCCAAGGTGCTCATCGATTTAATCATAAAGATGACCAACACGAAGCAATACGTCTATCTCAGCACATTTTGCTGCTATGCGTTTACAAAAAATTCTAAATATCAAAGATCGATTTAAAAAGAATGTCAATACTTATAATCTCTAAACCAAATATAAATTTTTTTTACATATTAGCTTAAGTTCCTTAAATCTAGTGTCAAAGTACATTGACACGACTTTCACAATACCAGGTAGATGCCTCATATCGAGAGTAGACTGATTATTCAAATAAAAATACAAAATATTATTATAAAATTTAAAAAAAAAATATTCCAATTCAGATTTTATTTTGAATTCATATTTTTTATTAAGTTAATAAGAAATAAAAGTTATTGAAGCGCAAATAAATTTCATTATTTTTATTAAATTAGTGTTATTTATTTATATTATAGAAAAAACTCAAATTATATTTAAAACCTCTTAAAGATTTTTGCCATTGCATTTCTTGAAACATATAATTTGTTTCAGAAAAAAATCCAGGAACCTTTGAGCCCTGTTCATCTAATTCAGTTTGAGTTTTGACTTTTAGTTTAGTTTCTTCTGTTAAATATTCACAGATTTCCGGTATTGGGAATACGATTCGCTCCATGCTTCTATCGCTTCTGACGATCTAAATGGATAAATTCAAATAAGCATTTACTTACAATATTGAATTCTTTGAGGAAAACTTGGATTCCAAAATAACATTTAAAGAAAATAATAATCAAAAATGATCTTAGACTATTATGTATATGCGTCAAAAGAGATTACAGAGAATGTCCACAAAAATTAATGACAAATCATATTTATACAAACATTAAATGCACTTTAATCTACAATTTGACAAATAAATCACGATAATGTATTTTGAAATGTTTTTTTTACGTAGAGCTTGACGTCTTCTACTTTTACCTTTTGTAAATTACTTTTACAGTAAAAGTTGCCAAACTCCAAACTTTCTATAATATGAGACACCTTGATATAAAAAAAACTATGACTATCGACTACTAGTCAACTACGGAAGTTATTAAAGTTATCCACAGATAGAAAATATGCGTTTTATGCTCATTTTTTAAATAACAAACCAACAATATATATTGTGTCTTTTAGAAAAACTGACTTTACGTAAATTAAAAAAAAGTTTGAAAATTATCCACAAATGTTTCAACTGCATTAAATAGAAATGTTTGTGTTCCATGATTTATAATAAATTTATTATGTTATTAGTAACTAATTAATTGCAAAATGAAGTTGTAATAATTTATTGTATGAAATTTTACCTTCTACAAAAATTTAAATAATTACTATTAGCATAATTAATTAAATTAAAAAAAATAATAGTAATTTTTCTTTCTACAAAAGAATACAAAAAAATTCTGTTGGTCAAGGAGAGTCATAAAGAATGGATATAAAAATATTTTTTGATTTACGAGTTATTAAAATTATTTTAGCTTTTATCACTTCAAAATTAAAATTTAATATCATGTAAAAATATAACAAAATAATCTTTAACAAAAAAAATCAAAAAAAATGAAAAATTTTCGATTTTAACCCTGTAAAATTATTAGCAATTTTAGAGTACTTTTCGGAGCATTACGAAAAGATCTTTTTGTCAAAATTTAAAAATGGGAAAGTAAAATCTATATATAAATCTATATTAAAGGGATAAAAATTATACATGTTTCGAGATAAAAACTCATCATCAGATTATCCACACAATGTATTAAACAAGCACATTATAAGGGACTTTACCAAATTTAAATCATCGGATAAAAATGAATTCAAAAATTCTCTTAAATATATTTCCGTCACCCATTAAAGTATGGAACTATAGATTAAACGTACTATTTTCTCAAACGGTAATTGGTAGGTTTTTAAGAATGAAATTGATTGCTTTTAGTGTATTTAATTACTAATTTATTTACTAATTTTTAAGAATTATGAAATAAATTTATTTTTATACAATGATTTATTTGTAAAATGTTTTTCACTTTTTGTAAAGTCCCGCATTATGTGCTAGTCTAATAAATGATTTGGATTGATTTGATGACGGGATTTTTATCTCGAAACGCGTTGCATTATTTTTACCTTGTATATGTATATTTAATATTTAAAGATATTTAATACTGATGTTGCTTTATTTTTCCAATTTTGGATGTTAATCGATGGGTTTTACTGTCTTAATCTTAAATAATTCACAATATAATCCACAACAATGTGAATCAAAATTCTTCTGAAGAATAGAAAATTCATCTTTTGAAATTAATGAAGTTTTACATTTGCAACATTTTTAGTGATTAGGAACCGTACTTGACCTATTCGACTGTGAATGTTTAGAGATGTAAATTTGTATCTCCAATGTACGAGTTTTCACAGCCATGGCAAATGATTAACATCCAAAATGGGAAAAATAAGCAGCCTCAATATTAAATATATGTATATATAATGTTTTAGTACTTAAAACTTAGTAAATTCTTCAAAAAACTTATAAATGTAAGTTATTATAATTTATCTAAAACAAACTTCAATTTGAGCAGTGTGTTTCGCATAATATTCTAAAGCCTGATCTGTGTAGGAATCATTCTGACCTGGTTGAAGCAGTTGAGCCAGTTCCCGTTTATGTTTTGAAAGCTGTAAATACATAAAATATATACACTATAATATTTATCAACTATTAATGACTTGATGAGCCAGGATGTAAATATTATGCCCAACTTCTTTAGGTGATGCTAAATCTGACCTTCCAATCGATCCAGTTTCAACACCGGAATCATTTGTAACATCATCGACATCAAGTAACGTATCTTCATAAAAAGCCAATTTTGCAACATCCACCTTAAATGAAGATTTAAAATAATATTCTTTAATATTTTATATTATGAACAAATAATCAACGAAAATTTTGACGACACCCATAACATACCATGGAAAATACGGATGTTATCGACTTTAACTTCAATTATTCAATATTTAAGCCTTATTTTATTAAGTAATTAAATAATTTACCAGCTGCTTAGGAGACAGATTTATTAAAATTCTTTCAGCATTTTCACTGTCATGGCGACTCTCCACAATAGCTAATAATAATTTAGAAGCATTATCCTACGTAAAATAAATGCGAATATGAATTAATAATTACAAATAATAGTAAATATAAACTTTCAATTCGAGAACAAGATCCATTCTGGTACGACCCAACGGATTTATGTCATTCAAAATAAGTGCAATAATGATATCTATTCCATTACTTTCATGCTGAGCAATAGCATTCTGATTATCATGACACGGACCTTGACAATATTCTGTAAGAGTTCTTAAAGTCTGATTGATCAGTCCAACATTATGCTCATTGATATACAATCCTAATAAACCAAGGCCTCCACTCGTGCTTCCACAAATACAATCCAAAAACTGCAAAGTTTCACATACTAAGTTGTAACTTGTTTTATTACATCCTTGATGACGCAAAAGATCCTTAAATATGTTATGTAAAGTAACTTTCATAAATAATTTACTATTTACAAAATTTAAGACACAAAAAGAAAAATAATTACAATTTACCAATTTAATATAACTCAATTGAAATATATATAAATCAATATAATATAATATAATTGATACTATAATAGAATTATAATTTTTGTCATTCTGTCTGTCTGTGTGAAGTTCCCGGAGTTCAGTAAAACAAATTTAATTATTTTTTATATGACAAAACAACCGATTTATCCGGAATTTGCGCGACGAGGCGATTCCAACGATGTGCTTCCGCCGCCCATCCGACGAGGGGAAGTCGATGAATAAACGATGAAAAAGGTCAACATAAATACAAAAATAATCAATATCAACGATACGAAACCCAAAGAAGGACATATGATGAATTTGGATGAAAAATTGATTGATCCTGCACCTACTCGACGAGAGGAGTCCGAAAATCTTGCTCCGTCGCCGATTAGAGAAGTAGAAGTTGGTGAATTCGCTAATAAAAGTATAAATTCATTTAATAAATCGATAAATGAATTACATTACATTACTTCCGATCTGCCCCCCCCCCAACAAAAATTTAGATGAAAATCAATAGCTTAAATTTTTTAAGATTTGATATCAATATAAAAATAATTTATTTATTTATTTAATTTATTAACAATTTAAATTTTGAATTGTCTAAAAAAAACCCCATTTATGAAATTTCCATTAGATTCATCGATAAATTTGCCATATAATAAATACGCAAACAATGCGTAATATTTATATTTTCATTGTGTAAAGAAATATCGCATTTGAGATCATAAAAAATTTACAGACGCCAATTTCCTTAAAACATTAAAAATTTTTAACAGCAAATAATAAACTTTTGAAGATTTATTGATTGATCAATTAATTGAATGTGCAATTAATTCATGCAATTAATTATTAATTATAAATTTATGTTGGGGCTGATCGGAAGTCTTTCCGTTTTTCCAGATATGCTTTGTGAATGAGAATATTGAAAATTTATTTATATCACAACAGTTTCAAACTGATCTCAATATTCCGATTAATTAAACAACTTTTCTGTTATTTCCACTACACTCTGACTTGCCTTCAAGGCACAAACACGCATACACCGTCTGTGCACTGGAGAGTAGCGCTCTGATCTGGTTATGTCACTCCAGTGCACACATAATCTGCAAATCTCACCGGCCGAACGGTCACTTGATTCGGTGTCCGTTGTCCCATCTCGTCTGATTGAGTCTGGCTGTTTTTAACGGCGTCCGTTACGTTATTCAATGTCTGCTCGTCTTCCTGGTCTGAGCTGTCACTACAGTCACCTGAATTCGTCGATCTGGGGACCACTCGCTAACTTGATAGCCCCTCCGCTGGCATTGTTGATCCACCCTCTGGCACGCGTCTGATGTGTGACACGTGGAACGGGACCCCGTCAATCTCGACTTGATGGGATTTGCGGAACCCACTCACGACTGCTTGTCTCCACTTAGTCGTGCACGTCGCGTTCGCCGGTTTCACGAACACGGTGTCTCGAACTTGTAAATCCCTCGTCTGCACAACTCCAATGTTCTTTGGGAGCTGGTCTGTGAAATCGACAGGAAGCCGCAATCGCCGCCGTTGTGCAAACACTGTGGACGCCGGAATCACGCCCGTCGAATTTGGAGTGGCGTTGTATCACGCAACCATAGCATCACGTCACTAAATCCACGGAATACGACTGACGCCTCGCCCGTCAGTACCAGTGGCAGTATCACCAGCTTGCTCTCCTTGAGCGTATGCGCGCACTCGCGTCATACGCCGGCACGATTTTCAGAGTCTTCATCATAAAAGCCGCGATAGCTTGTGAATGAGAATATTGAAAATTTATTTATATCACAACAGTTTCAAACTGATCTCAATATTCCGATTATTTAAACTACTTTTCTGTTATTTCCATTACAATATTTAACTAATTAATACTATAATATAATTATGATTTCTGTCTGTGTGAAGTTCCCGATGATTAAAGTAATTTTTTAAAAGTTTTTTTTACATTTTTATAATTAATTTTAATTTTATTTAATTTCTTTGTGCCATTATTTATTTTTATTTTGTAAATATTATTTAAAAAATAATTTAAAAAATTAGCAACAATAAAAAAGCATTTTAAAAAGTTATATTTTTAATAATTATATAAATTTTTATTTGAATATTTTTGAAAAAACAATTTTTAAAAAGATAAATGTTTTTTTATAATTATAATACTTTTTAAAAATTGAATTTTTGTACGATAATTTAAAATTAAAAATTGTTATTGATTTATTTTAATTTTAAAAAATTAATTAAAAAAATAACATTCAAAATTTTTGTATATTTTTTGTATTAAAAGTTTTTTTTACATTTTTTATAATTAATTTTATTTTTATTTAAATTTTTTTGTACCATTATTTATTTTTATTTTTTAATATTATTAAAAAATAATTTAAAAAATTAATTACAATAAAAAATCATTTTGAAATAAATTTTCTATTTTTTAATAATTAATGTAAATTTTTATTTGAATATTTTTTTAATAATAATAAATAAATACACGTGATTGACTATCGAGATAATGTAAATTTATTGTTATATTTTAAATCCAGAGTGAATTGCAGAAATCCTACAACTTCTTTTGTTCCTCTTATTCCACAAATTTTTGCTAGAATTCACAGTTCAAACATAGTCGACAGCCTGAACACTCTGCATACAAATCTTATAGGAAGAATGATAAAACCCTATCATTGATGTGTTTCAGATGTAAATATAGGACAATTATGTAATTCTATAGAATAAAAATCAAATAATTAAATAAAATCATAATAATTATAAAAAAATAAAATTAAAATTATAAAATTATAATAATCAAATAAAAATCAAACAATAATTTTAGCGTCTTAGTAATGTAAGCCAAAGTACGAGATATCTCGTACTTACCGTCTAACTAATGAATATTGAAGTACGAGATATCTCGTACTCAGCATTCAATGTGTTAAATAAATTATAAAACATAAGTCATGATAATATTACTTGCAATTCTCTGTAATGATTTTCACACAGCAGTTGAAGAAATCTAAAAATTGGTTCAATAATTATAATACTGTTCGACAGTCGATAGTTTTCTTCAGATATTTCTTTGAAAAATTCATTTGGTATTTGCTCACAAGAAGTTTCTTGATCGGATAAATTACTTATATCACCAGCATTGTTTAATTTTTGATCACAGTTTACTAGATTTCTATTCAAATTTTTACGAACTGAAATTAGAGCCTGATTCGACTCAATAGCGGCATCGTCTAATTGCTGACGAAGAGTAATGGGAATGTTACTTCTGTCCCGAACTGAAAAAAATAATGATTTCCTCAAAATAATTCTAAAATAACTACAGAAAGCATTTATAATGTGCAAAAATTCAATATTTTCGTGAAACCTTTACATAGTAAACTTTTCATGGTCACTTCGGTTCGAAGGGTTCATGAGTAAAAACCTTTCGAACCACACCTGATACAACAACATCTAATAACTCAAGTTCCAGATTTAAATTAATTCTATTAAATTATGTAACGAAATACTAGATAACTTGCACCAATTTAAAATTAAAAAATATTAAATTTTCGAAACGTCATTTATTTTATAAACCCCATTTATGAAATTTCCATTAGATTCATCGATAAATTTGCCATATAATAAATACGCAAACAATGCGTAATATATATATTTTCATTGTGTAAAGAAATATCGAATTTGAGATCATAAAAAATTTAAAGACGCCAATTTCCTTAAAGCATTAAAAAATTTTAACAGCAAATAATAAACTTTTGAAGATTTATTGATTGATCAATTAATTGAATGTTAATAAAAAATATAATAAAATATTTCGTTGAAATTCATCAATATAAGAATACATTTTTATATATTTACACAAGCAATACCAAAATAACCCTGAACACAAAAAAAGAATATTTTAAGATTTAATTTTTTTAAAAATATTGTTTTCTAAAAACAAAGGTATAAGGAAATGACTTAAAATCTCAATTGGAAATGAAATTCCTTTAAAAACTAGTAAATCAAATAAATATTTTTTTATATTCATGCTTTATGCGGACAAAACTCTACTTGACGAACAACATTCGTGAAAACACTAACACATACACCTCTCACCCATTGTAAAATATGAAGAATTTAAAATTGAAATTTAGTTAACTTAATTAACTTTTTTGATGAAATTTTCATATTATCATTTATTATCATCGAAAATGAGTAAATTTGCAGTTTTGAGAAAATTGATGGAGTAAAAAACCTTCAAAAATAGGTTTCTAAATTTCATAGATATAAATAAAAAAATTCCATAGATAGCAAAATAAATCTATATATTTTTATTTTTTACTACATTAAAAAATAATAAAGGAAAAGCACCTCGTCTACGGGGCATCATATTATCGGTAGAATTCTGAGAATTACTATCGGCGGCATGAATAATCATGGATTTAATTTCATTTTGAGCTTCAGATATGTTATTACTGAACGCTTGAAAGAACTTATCGGATGATTTGTCATGGCAGAGACGCTCAAAAAAGGATTTCTATAAAAAAACTGAATGTTATAATATTCATTAAATAATAAAAATGACATATTATTAATAAAAAATCAATAAATCAAATTATTATTTGATTACATTGAAGATCTCGTAATAGTGAACTTAGTTTTTATTTTTGAGAATAAATAAATATTTGTGAAACAAAGTTTGTTTTTGTTCAATGTTTTTGTCTGCATCTTGTATTCCATGCAAAATAAATCTATTAAATTATTTTTTTATAATATATATATATATATATATATATATATATATATATATATATATATGACTAAAGCTGAGAAAAGGGACCACAAGTAGGAAACTGAGTTAAGAGTACCACGTTGTAGGTCTCATAATAGTTAACAATTGTGCAACAAATCATGCTGATATTCTATCATTTGAGTCTTCTACAGATATTACATTGTAATATTCGTAAAAACTTGTTTTTGAGAAAACACGAATTGAAACATTATGTTTATTAAAATCACTGCTACACACACAGATTGAAGTTGGTAGTTAAGGTCTATAAATAGGTCAGTACAACAAATGATGCATATTGTATTCAGAGACATGGATTGACCTATTGAAATAGATAGAGAACTACTTTTGCCCCATATTGACCAATCCACTATTACAGGTGATTTATGGGCTTTCTGTGCAGCGATTTGTGGTCCCTTTTCTCTGTTGCAGTCATATATATATATATATATATATATATATATATATATATATATA
>MQRK01184077.1:66516-86157 GCA_001938485.1 Girardia tigrina | reverse complement strand
TAAAATTTCTCACATGTCTAGAAAAAAATTATTTTCCTCTTTTTAGTGCATTGGTAATGCTTGAAAAACGTGGTTGTTTTTATAAAAAAATTTTTTTATTAATAATATTATTAATTAATTAACATTCACTTGATATAATATTTTGTTATATGGATCTATCCATTACGGATTATCAGCGATTAGAGGTCATGAAGTCGTCAATTAAAATTTAAATGGGCCTAATTATTATGACATATCGGGATAGTACTTAATTAACAATTCCATAATAGATTTTCGCTACTTTCCATCACCGAAATGTGATATGAATATAGATAGAGGTAAATAGATCTCAATAAATCCGAGATTAAAAGTGTGCTTACGAAGTTATGGTTTGATTAATGGATTAAGTTATCAAATAGTACACATTTTATGATTATATTCTGATTTATCGATGTAATCTAAATTTCAGTACCCCTCCAAATATTTACTTAACACATTGACGCGTCAAACATTCCCAGAAAGCTGCTAAAAATTATAAATAAATTATATTAAAACAATCAAGCTATAGTAAAATGTATAACTTATTTTTCTAGAGAAAACAGATATTAATTTTTATGGTTTCATTTTTATTATTTGATGTTGAAAGTGTTGAGAAATTATTTAAGACTCAAAATTTAAAGATATATCCACATGGTAAAATATATGTTGAGTAGAACAATTAGATGAAGTAGTTGCATCCTTAGTTGTTATCTTTTCTTTGCGTGCCAACTGAAGCTGACAATTCACTAGTTTAGCTGCATAAGGAACTGAAAATTTCTATGATCTCCGGCGTATCGTCTTTAGAGTGATATTGGCGTGTAATTAATGTTTTGTTGTCACTGTCCAAAGATGCTTGGAATATCTCCTTGTCAGATGTCAATATTCTTTTAACTGACTCAGAAATACTTTTCTGAAGACCTTGAATTCTGATGTTTCATTGCTGGTGTAGGAGTGAAAAACAATGGTGCCTCGATTTTTTAGTCAATTGCACGAATTTTTAATAATGCATGAAACTAGAATTTGTAATATGAAACGTTAGTTAATTTTCTTTCGCTGACAAATTTTAATAATTTGGAAATGGTTAAATTTTAGAACATAATTTTATATATATATATATATATATTGTGAAGTAATATAAGCATTTAAAAAGAACACGAGCTAAGTAATGAGGGACAGAAAATTATGTATCATTTTCAATATTCAGTAATATTACATCAATTAAAAGTTACAAAAGTTCTGAAAAACTGTTTTACTGTGAATATTAGTTTAGGGGATAATAAAATGTTATCTTCACAAACTTTTGTTAGACTAATATAAAAATGATACTAGTACGATCTCTTCATAAAGAAGTAATGTTTAGACAAATAATTTTTAAATTTTACAACAGAATATTTATTGTCCGTAAATTATCGATTTCAGATTGTTCTTCTGTGGTTCTAGGAATAGAATAACAAGTTCGCTTTAAGTAAAGCAAATTCAAGCATAGAAATAGTATAATAATAAAATTTAAAATAAATTTAAATTAAATAAAATTTACTTGATCTTCAGAATTATTATTCTCTTTCTTTTTCTTGTCCATCGATAATTTATTTTTATAAACCCACAATTCGGATTTCTCCACCAGTAAACGCAATGCATCAAGATCCGTTTTAATCTGTCGGTAATTTTCGACATCACTAGTTGACACAAGGAGTTGAACCTGAAATTTTGGTTCAAATTGAATACCTTAAAAAATGGTTAAGAACCTGTCTAAAGGTTTGAAGAACTTCTTGTCGTTGATTGAAGTGACGAAATAACATTTGAAGAGCCCCACTGACGACAGCAGGATATTTATTCATTATAAGATTCAATAAAACTCTTAGAAAGACTTGTCCACCTTCACCATCTAGATCTATTTCATAAAGATTATCTCTGTAATACTTAGATAAATATATCAATGTGTATTGATAAATACTTTTCAGAAAAAATATTTTCTGCTTGCTGACATATTTTAGCCATATCAATTTCTAGAATAAATAATAATGTATAAATTATAAAAAAATAAATTAATTTAATAAGTCATTCCATATTTAAGTTTATATAATACAGAAATAATTTCTTAAGTCTTTCTTTGTGATCTGCTTAAAATGTAAATATAGAATGACTCTTGAACATTAGAAATATGCTGAAGGTTAGTAAATTAAAAGCAAAAGTTGAATATATTCTTTTTCGTTTTTTTTCAATTTTAACGATTTTCGAAATTTTAAGTCTTAAAATTTATTAAGCTTTTAAAATGTTAATTAAATTAATTATTCGCAATTTAATTTAACAATTCTAATAAAATAAAGGAGATTTTAATACAGAAAAGTTTGAAAATACGAAGTTCGACTAATCCTTCCATCGAATATCTGGAATCTTTCGGTACTTTTAGTGTATATTGACTACTTTAAGAAAAACGAATTTTTCTACATTTAAGATTAATAAATTGTTTTCCACTGGTTTTTTCATAGTTTTCCAATTCGTGTGCATTTTTTAAAATCATGTAGTAAGTAAAAACTTATCCAATTGTGACATTGGAATCAAAGTTACTGAATAAACCCTAACAAAGTCCTCATTTTCAAGATTTATGAAGTTCTCAACTTATATCTATAAAATAAAATTTGCATAAGAAATTCGGAATTAGAGATTCACAAAAATAGTTGAAAGGTTTCATAGTTTATCAAATTAATATTGTCATGTGTATTTAAACAAATTAAAGGCCACTGTCATATGCTGAAGATTATTATGAAAACTGTCAAGGACTTAGTTTAGAGTCTTGCTGTAAAAACATTTTATTAGGGACTAATGTTGAGTTCTCGGTTGTTTAAATGAGTTTTTCTGAAAAATGTGAAAAAGGAATTGTAATGAGATAATAATAATAAAAAACTAAACCGTTTATATAGATGCATACATATATGACACTTCATGAGATTATTAAATATTAGATTATCAGATATTTAAACTGAGTCACTAATGAACAAGAACACATAGTATGTTTGATGAAAACCTTTTAAAATATCGCACATAATCTTTTAAACTTAAGATGAAAAAGTATACAAAAAGTGCAATAAAAGTTTACAACATCATTTTTACATCCAAAAAAATTAGTAAGTGAAAATAAATAAAACAATAATGTTTAATAGAACAACTTGCGGAAAGTCAGAATTGGGATCTCGTAAAAAAGTTTATTTTTGTAAAGTACATTCTCATGTATTAAATCCAAAGCTTCTAGTTAATATCCTCTATATATCCCTTATATAATTTATTCATATGACTACTTATCAATTTCTAAAATATAAAACCAAGCACTACCAATAGGAATATAAAAAAATCTTTGGTTTCAAAAAGTATTAAGGAAATATTGAAATATTTATGCAAAAACAAATTCCAACAGTTTCCATTAAGACTTAACTTCCTTAGTTCCTCTTCAACAACCATTCTCTTCAATCAAGACAGAATTCTATTTTATATTATATATCAGTTTGGGTTTTGATAAATCCACTCCATAGATGAGTAGAATAATATTTCTACTTTGTTTTTTTGTCTTGAATTTATCACTCTGTCTCAACTAGAGAATAGGATAAAGTAGAAATCTCATTTCATACAAAAGTGTTTTTAATTTTGAAGTAAGTGATCCTTTAAAAGTTATCAAAATCCCAAGGTTAATATTATCAAATCATGAAGTAGAAGAAATTCGGTGTTTCCCAAGTAAGAAGTAATTTCAAATTCAACATTACGATCCGAGATAAGTGCTGATAGTGCTCTTGTGTGAAAGATGTTTATTAATTAATTAAGATTCCATTGGAATAAAATTTTGGAAATTAATTTTATATTTTAAAATAAATATATTAATAATTAGAAAAATATACATTACGAAGACTTTTTTCCGTGAACATTAACTTCTGAAGTAAAATTTTGTTTGTAAAAAAGTAATCAACCATAAATAAAAATAAAATTAAGAATATTTGCAAATAGTAAACATATAAAATCACTTTACTGAGTAAAATGAATAATTCATAAAATGTATTTAATATTTAATGTTAGCCATAAAGATAATAAAGATAATAACATAAAAGCAATCATATTTTATCAATCAATCTTCAAATCTTTTTGAATAAATTGTATATTTATTGCATTAATTATCTTTCCAATGTATATTGATAATTTAGGAGCATAAGCCGTGGATAAAGTGCAGCTAATTGATACATAATAGTAATAATAATATATAATTTACCATTGCTACCAGTCCCATATTGTGCCTTGAAAATGCACAATAGGCACGTTATTTGAAAATCAAGCCGAACATTGAGGATAAACTGGTATTAATTTATTATATGATATATAATATTACACTGAATATTTTATAACATCAAATAAAAATATAACTTACCCATTCTTAAATTTTCAATGAAATAAAAATACATTTTATTTATTATGTTTTTTAAAATGATGATAAATATCTGATAAATGTTTTGGAAATAGTTTAACATTCCCAACAAAACAAGTATTTAATAGAGGCCTTCTGGGACCCTTAGACATTGAACATTTAAGATAGTATAAACGAATGCTCTTTACATTTCCCCCGAATGTTAATATTAACTTCAAAAATTTATTAAAAAAATCATTTTTGATGTTAAAAATTACAATATGATAACCAAAAATCTCAGAATTCGATAACGTGATTAATGCATTTTAAAAAGTAAACCTGTTAGCAACGACACTCATCACATAAATATTTTCTGTTTCTTATTATTAAGAACACCAATATGAGTTTTCACACATTTATTTTCATCACAATTTGAATTGTCTTTGGGACAATTCTCAGCCAAGCTTTCATAATTTGACATCTTGCTAAATTGATAAATTTTTGTTAATGTCTTGTTAATAAACAATTATTCGAACAAATTTTCATTTTAAATGATTTTCAGATTTTATTTTTAAAGTTCTACTTTTATAATTTCGGCAATAAATTTATCTAAATATTAATTTAATTTTCAAAATGATTTTATTTAAAGAAAAGCATTTATTTAATCAATTTAAAAATAATTTAAAAGTTATTTACTTTATTAAAATTTTTAATATTGAAAATTTAAACGATTTAATATTTTGAAGATTTTTAATATCTTCGGTTGTAATTTAAAATTCTTCAACAGTAATTTAAAATGCAAACTATGCTCGAATAACCATTCATCACGAACATCCATAATACCAATTTTCCATCTGGGTGGGAGAAACACATTTACAAATACAGCATATAAATTCAACATATCAATATCAACATATCAATTTTAAAATATTCCTAACACTTATGAGATCTCAAAACAGTAATATAATATTAAAAATTTATTTAAATCAACGTTTCAAATTTTATCCCAAATAATTCACTTTATTTTAACACTGCAATTTTATTAGGTTGTTAAAAAATAATGTCGTTTTTCGAATGGTCCTGCTTTTTGATCATGTTTTGAAATAAATCTTTATCATTTATTTATGTTTTATACATAATTTTAAAGCTTATGAAAAACTTTATATTTCTATGATACTTTGTTTAAATATTAACTTTAAAATAACGTGTTTATTTAAATAGTTGTCAATATGCAAAAAGCGTAATTACGAGTAATTTTTATATGAATTCAAACTTGGCCACAAAGCATCGGAGACCGCCCATAATATCAACGGTGCATTGGGCGATGGAACCACAAACGAAAGTATGTTACAACGTTGGTTCAAAAAATTTCAAGAAGGAGATGAGACCCTTAAAGATGATGATGGTTGTGGACGGAAACCTGCTATTGAAAATTAAAATTTGAAGACTCTAGTAGAATCAAATCCCCGCACAACAGTTAGAGAGCTTGTGGAGGAACTAGGTGTCGTTATAAGAACAATTTCAAACCATCTGTGTGACATTGGGAAGTCGAAAAAACTGAATAAATGGATTCCATACGAATTAAATTACAATCAAAAAATGCGTTGTTTGGAGGCATCGTCTTCACTTCTTCTGTGGAATAAGTACAACTTTCTGGACCGAATTGTAACATGTGATGAAAAGTGGATTCTCTACAACATTCGGAGACATTCTTCTCAATGGTCGGACCACGATCAAGCAACCCTTTCCGAGGCTGAAGTTGTACTAAAAAAGATGATGGCGACTGCTTGGTGGTCTGCAGCCGGTGTTATTCATCATAGCTTCCTAAATCCAGGAGAAACAATTACGGCAGAGAGATACTGTCAGGAAATTGTCAAAATGAACCAGAAACTCCAACAACAAGTATTAGTCAATAGGAAGGGGCCTATTCTTCTCCACAACAACGCTCGGCCACACATCTCTCGTTTGACAATGTAAGTGTTGAACGAACTTGACTACGAAACTTTGAGTCATCCACAATACTCACCTGATCTCTCGCCTACTGATTATCACTTTTTCAAACATCTTGACATTTTCCTCCAGGAGAAATACTTCAAAAATCAAGGGGATCGTAAAACTGCCTTCAACGATTTTATCGCCTCCATAAAGCCAGAATTTTATGCAACCGGAATAAATAAACTTGTGCAACGTTGGCAAAAGTGTCTTGATGCTTACGGTTTTTATTTCTATTAATAAAGTTGATTCTACACTGAGATATTTAAAGATTAAGGTTAAAAACGACATTATATTTTAAACAACCTAATATTTCTAGAGGTTTTTTGGGAATTATATTTTCAACCGTCACGGGGTCAATAAAGACTTAAAAACTGGTATTGATCTTTTATTTTCCACAATAATGAATATTTTCGAAAATAAATTACTTCCAAATTGGATCTCGCATATGTATAGCTCAGACAAATTAATTAAGGAAATTTGTTTCAGCTATCAGTATAGGCAAGCAAAAATATTACCTCCGCATACATTATTGGCAGGTGCTTTAACTGTGTTGCTTCAGATATATATTATATACATGGACTTTGAGGAAAAATATTAAAATGGGTTTGTTGTTTTGAAGCTACTTTATGTGGTAGGGGGTTAACAAACAATTGTAATAAAATATATTTCGGATTACCAAATGTATATTTTTATATATGGAGCTATTAAATATTCTTTAATCTCAGTTTTCGATGCTTTTAAAATGAACTGTAAGTTCTTTGATTATAGGAAGAAATATTAAACCATTTTCCTTCACTGTAATCATTACAATGTAATAAAATCAAATAGGTTAGACATTCTTTTCGTTCATTGAATACTTTATTTACTTTCTGGACATCACAAAACCTAAATGAATATAAACCACACAGTTTTATTGCTTTTAGTATTTTATTGTCCTAACGGGGATTACAAGTCCAATTTTAAAAATTATATATAAAATATCTATTACAAAAATATTCTTTTTTATTTTTATTCAATTTCAATCTATGTACATTTAGACATCTTATAAAAAACTACGACACTACATCCTTTTTTTATAATTCACATCATAAATGATTAAACAACTCCATTCGAATTTTCCTTATCCGTAATGCATCTTATAAATTTTAAATTCTTACAATTATATGTTAAACAAACACAATTTTCATAATCTTTTTTCGAAGACTATAATAAAAACCTTCCTATTAAAATATTTTTTTCTGATTGTGCGGAAAAATTACAAAAATGTGGGGAATATATTCCTCATCTTAAGCTAAATTCCAATAGGGGTTCGTCAAATATTTCCGAACCTAGCAATTATTATTATAATACAAAATTATTTTATTTAACACTAATATATATTACGGATATTAAAACATTACTTTCATGTAAATAGAAACAAAATAAATATTTTTAAAAAATAATCATTATTTGTAAAGTAATTTACAGTTAATATTTCAAATATAGTATTTATTAAGACTAAAAAATAAAATCATTCAAAATTATTAAATTTTGTGTATACTTGAAGGATTTCTATGTTTCTTAACTTTGTATTCATGATCAAAGCGTTATCAGCATCTGAAGATTTTGATGATACTTTGCTTCCCATCAATGTATTATTAGAATCCTTAAAGGATGTTGATTTTTGTGAATCTATGTCAAGATCTAAAATTCAAAAAATACTTGAATAATCCCAGATATCATCAAGATTAAACAAATATGCTACCTAAGGACATCGGTTTCATTGGTAAGGCACTAAAATCTAGTATTCGTAGCATAGTTTTAACCAAACGTAAATGATCTCTAAAGGTATAAAAACCAAAGTAAATCAAATGCTTTGCCAGGTTAACAATCTAAAATAATAGTATTAACATTTATAAATTAAATATTGAATAAGTAATAACCTCCAGAGTTAATTTGTTTTGCTCTTGATTGCTAAACATCAAATTGTTATTAGCAATATTATTCAGGTATTCCTCGACAAACGACATTACAGGGCCAAAATTTATTTTCACTTCTTCTTTCTGTTCATTTTCTTGATCAACTGAATCATAGCTAATATTCCAAGATAATAATATTCTTCATTTAAATATTTTTCATACCTATCAATATTCATTTTATTTGGAATATCGGTCCATAATCTTGCATATCTCACCGGTACAATAATTTCTTGAGGATCCCGATCGACATGCAAATGTATCATAAGTCGACAGAAAGAAGCTCGTAAATTTTGAGGAAAGGAATCATTGGCAATGCATCTAAAATTATTTTAAATATCTTCCTTATTCATAAATTAAAAAAATATATTTCTACATAATTTAATTATATACCAAAGTTAAATCCGTATTTTCAGAAAATTGGGTAAAAATTTAAAAATGAGCGAACCTATTAATTATTTTAAAACTAAATCATAAAGACATAAATGTATTGGAATTGCATATTCAAATACAGCATATATCCATACAGAGTCTGTAAAACTACTGAATAATACATTATATATATCAACTAAAAAGGGTTGGCAAGGACAGATTATTTTTCAATTAAAAAAGCATGCAAACCCTAATAACTTATCATTATAGCTCAGATACATGTTTGTATACATGTTTTGTATAACTTTGTCCACCAAAGAATTTAGAACGCAAATTTGATATTCTTTATAAGTAAATTATTTAAAGTTTTTTGAAAAGATGATTATAGAACATGTTTCAATGTTTTCTTACATCGTCAGCAATTAAAAATATTTACAAATAATTTGAAGTATTATATTAAATAATAATAAATATATTACAAATAAAATTGAAATAAATAAAAGATTTTAATAGCAAATATTTAATAGCAATTACAAAAGACTTTTAGTTAAATATTGTAAATATTGATGAGGATTTACTTTATTCATTATAAATATTAGTTAACCCACTTTTACTCGAATATCCGGGAAAATTTGGTCAAAAATTTCGAAATTTTAATAGAACTGATTGATCCAAAATAAATGACACATTTATTAACAAACATCATGAATAAATAATTATTTTCATTTAAATTTTAAAACATTTGAGAAACTTTTTTGAATAAAGGATTTAAGGATTGTATAAAGAAATTTTTGGTACAAATTTTTATACGAGTGAGCACAACAGGGTTAATGTATGGTCGTAGGATCCTGAAAATTCATCCGGTACAATTCTTACATTTACAAAAATTTCTAATTTTTATTGTGGTGAAAGGCAATAAAGATTCCAAGAATAATATTTTACTTTAAAAAATTATATTTGTCCATTCTTTTTATTAGCTTACTTTTTAAATGTATCTATGGAATTTAGAAACCTATTTTTGAAGGCTTTTTACTCCATCAATTTACTCCAAACTTTGTACACATACTCATTTTTTCGATGACAATAAATGATTATGTGAAAATTTGATCAAAAGGGTCAAATCGGAGTTCCTAGATATTATTAGTATAAAAAGGTCTACTTATAAATTATAAGTAGATTATATTACGCAAACAAATAAAGTCTAGTAAACCGATTTAAAGTCTAACTAGTAAATCAAAAAATTTTATATCCATACTTTATGCGGGTAGAACTCTACTTGGCCAACAGAATTTTTTGAAATTTTGTTGTTTTTTTAAAAATATTTTTAATTATAATTTCTATAAATGAAACAAAAAGCAATAAAAACATTAAAAATTGGAAAAATTTTTCCATCGAAGTGATTCTAATGCTTAACTATCACCTTCACACGAGAAAAAATATTCGTAAAAACACTAGCACTACACCTCTCGTCCATTGTAAAATGCATTGAGAATTGAAAATTGAAATTTAGTTGACTTAATAATAAAAATTTTAATTAAAAAAATATTTTCAAAAATTATATAAAAATTTTAAAAAATTATGTTGACCAAGTAGAGTTTTACCCACATAAAGAATGAATATAAAAAAATTTTATTTATTTATATGGTCAATTGATCGTATATTTTTATAAATTTATAAAAATTGTTAAATGTTAATGATGTACATTATTTTGTTTATTTTTATTTTTTCGTTATTTCGTGTATAGTATTTTGAAAAAAATATATTAATTTTAATATAGGATTCTTGAAAATACTTTTAGACAATTAAGAAACTGAAAATAGAAAAATTTAAATGAAACAATTTTAAAAAGAATTTATTGATACAGTCGACGCTGCTAATCCATGTATTATGAGACCGAAAAAAACTGTATTTCGAGTGGATTATCGTATTTGACCGGATTTAAGATTATTGAAAAAAGATCAGAATGGAAAGTTTTATATTTAAACCAAACACATTTTTCGGTCCCATAATACACGGATTAGCGAAAGTCAATTGTGAAATGTTATGGTAGTAAATTCAGTATATTTAATTTCAACATTACATTTTTCTTTTAAAATAAAAAATCAACTTATAGAAATTTTATTTCAAAGAACTAAACATTTAATCTTTGATGTGTATTTGAAAATAAATAAATAAAATTGATTGCCGGTGTATGTGAGACACAAGATCTGATCATCGTGGGAATTTTTTGAAAAAATTATAAGCAATTTACTTTAACAAATAGAAGATGTAATTTTATAAGTTGCTAAGAAAGATGTCAGAACTAATTTCAGAATTATTAAAATATAATTTGAAACAGAAAAATCTTTAAACAAACTCATCGTGTATGTACCTGATTTACTGAATGAGCATTAATTATATTTCAGTTCTCATTTATTTTTGAACTAATATTTCTAGAACTATTAAGGATTCTTATCATCACTTTCATTAGTTATCATCCTGCAGGGTCCAAATATTTATTATATTATTTTCAGAATTTAACAAAATTAATTATTAAAAATAGCACAGGGTTAAATTATTAAAGTTATTGTACTTAAATGTCTAGATCATTATTTAAAAGTATAAATTAATTATAATTCGTGAATAGTTTTCACTGTTCTGAATACAATATTACAACCCTTTATATGTTACATGATTTGTAATATTTTGAAAATCAAAATAATTTTCAATTTGTTCACTGTTATGCTCAGAATATTTAATATTATAAGTATAGGAAACAAAATTTTTGGACACGAATTTTAAATTAAACAATGCTTTTTGAAGCATTTCTTTTCTCATCCTCATATCACATTCAATCATGATGACAAGTACATACAAAAATTTAAATAAATTCTAAATTCATGTATAGCATTTTTTTCTAAGATTTAAAGTTGGGGTTAGGGTTATGATTTGGTTGTGATCAATGTTTAAGGTTAACTGTAGGTTTTGGGATTTATAAATTTCAAAAACACCGTTTTTAAAACTATTGTCAATTTTAGGATAGTCAACTGACTGTAGAATGAAAGCTAATCTTGTCAATAAATTTCAATGTTAGGGGTATCACAACTTCTACATTGGGAAGACAAATAATGATCTCAAAGCATGGATAAGTCAACATTCCCAGCTGAGCAGATTGAGTAAAGTTTTGGATCACTTTAGTTTTTGAAAGACAAAACCTCCTTCGTTAAAAGGGAATTTTGAGTCAGAATTTGAGAATATATGTACTAATTATGTGTGCTAATCAGACAATATAACCCATTAATAATTATTCAAAATTAAAAAGTGAAGCAACGCCAATATTAAATGTTTTAATTAATTTGTTCAACAAAATTAATCTGAAATATAATCATTCATGTTTGTTGTCAATAAAACCCATATTAAGGAAATTGAAAAAAAGTAATGATAAATATTTTGAATTAAAATTAAGAACTCCATTTAAATTATTCAAATGTACTTTTGCGATCAATTTCGGCAGAATGTCTATCATAATTAGACATAAAATAAACAACAATTGTGCTGTCCTAAATAACTTATGCAATAGCTGAAAAATACTTTTAACAAAGTGAGAGGTTCGTTTGAACATTAATTAATGGATTGAGTGATTTAATCAATAATGCTTCACAAAACATTCTTTCGTGATAATTCTTAAAATTACTGCGTAGTACTTTAAAATCGGTTATTTTCAAATCCGACTTACAAACTTCCATATGTCTAGCAACATTACTACCATTTCCCAACAGTATATACTCCTAATTCCGTTTATCGAGATTACGAGACGTCTCTCCGATATCTGCCGCATTGCACCCATTACAGGAAAATTTATAACTAAATTAGAGCACAAACCCAAAGGGATATGATTTTTAAATTTATGGATATATAATCAATTGATTCTAAAATTAAGTTTTTAAATGTTTTATAACCTTTTGAATTTGAATTTCGATGTTTAGGACCCCATTTTATTAAATCCAATTCATCTTTAGATAATATAATTTTACTCAAATTTTATTTATTTATTTTAATTTATTTTTTACTTTATTTTTATTTTAAAAAATACCGTATCATTTTCTTAAATTATTAAAAACACCTACACAGAAGATCATAAAACATTTAAATCATTCACTTTAAAATGAATCGATTATAAATCCTGGGATCTAAAAATCAAATGCAAACATCTAGAAAAATGTATTGTTAAAAAGTAATAGATAAAATTTACATCATTATTCTAAAGATAAATACGTACTTAAGTATAAGATAGATTGTCAGTTCATTGGACAAATAATTGATGGCCAGATATTGTCGGTCCAGACACATGTTCGAATAAAGATTCAGTTGATATCGATAGTAGTTGAGAATGGCTTCGTCTTCCTTAGAGTTGTTATTTGCAGCCGTAACCAGCTCTTGTAAATTTTTCGATAGAGTACCATTGTCCCACGATACAAATATTTCTTCTTCTTCCTCGGTTTCAAATATCGTTTCAGGATTTTTAGCTTTTCCTGTCTCATTCATTGACAATAAGTCATCGTCTTCAAATCCATCATCGAAATCTGGTTCCACTTCATATTCAATCTCAACAATTCTCTTAAAAATTCTGAACAACATTGTTTAACAAAAAAACTAAAAAAAATCATTTTATTTACTCAGTTTTCACTAAAATATCCTGATTGTTTTCGTGGAAGAGGCATTTACAAATTAGTTCCTGAGTGACCGGAATGGCAACATTATTTGAAATGCAAAGATCTGATAAGTATTCCAGAAATCTAAATGCATATTTAAATATATTTTGTGGCTACTCATTTTAGTCAGTAGAAAAATCAAGTGTAATATCGCACCTGCTGTCTCTGCCTTTGCGAATAAGGTTGATGAAGGTGTTGATCTCTGAAACAGTGATGTGCTTCTCCAGTAACTTGCGATTATTATGCAGCAAGGCGGTGACAGTGTCTTCTGCGAGAATCCCATAACCTATTTGCTTTTGCATCATCGGAAATTGTTTTGCTATGTATTCCTGATAGTTAGGAAAACGTCACAATAAAGACAGAAATGGTACAATTGTAATTTTTTCTCATATATCCAATAATGCATTGATTAATTTGGGTATTTATATAATTATATTTATATAATTGATTGTTGAAATCACATTTATGGTATATTCATTTGATCTTGATGTTCAAATAAACCTTTACTTATTTACATTCTGATAGACATAGAAAATGATATCTAATGATTATACGTTAGGAAATTTCATGTTGATTGAGTCCTATTTAATAGGTAATTTAATTATAAATATGAGGGTATTTCAAAAGGTTCCTGTCACTTATAAATGTATTTTTACAAACACAAGAAATGACAAACGAATCAACATAAACCATTGCTTTTTATTGTTTGCACCCATCTTGTAGAATTTGATTCTTTGTCGATCTCATTCCTTAGATTTCAAGGTAAAAGACTAATGAAATCATTTTGCCACCTCGAAATTGTGGAACTGACGTCCTTGTAGAAAGTGAGTCACAGACTGGAGTAAGATCCAGTCAATTTTCACGAGATTCAGACTGTTTAGGGGATGAAGGAGGACTTGAATCTCATCGACTGCATATGATCACAAGGATCAATCCTCTTTTTCCAACAGTGACAGAAGATTTCGAATTCCAATTTTTAATCACATATAAATATTACAAATAAGCAATGACTGTCGTAATATATTTGAATGTCTCGAAAATTCTAGAATTAAAAATGTTCTGAAGAATTTAAACAAAAGTGCAGAATAGAAGACCTTAGAATTTGTAAAATATATTTCTTATATAAAAGTATCTGAGAACCTTTGCAAGACCTTGGCATTTTATCGACAGAACTAACTCTTTTTAATAAATATGATACATTATACAAGTACTTTAAAAAATTAAACAATCAATTTATGCTTATAATTTCTTTTAATTTTCATTGATATTGATAATTTAAAGTTCTTTATGCATTATATGTGGAAATTACATTGAGAAGAAAAGATTAACGTGTGATGCATTATAACATTTCGCAGACCCTCATAATTCATGGGTACTTATTGGTTCAACGGCTCAAAAAAAATTCGTTTTTTGATCGCTTGATCACTGGAGATGAAAAATGAGTCCTTCATGAGAATCCAAAACGCAAAAGGTAGTGGCTGTCTCTTAATTATCTGTGAGGTTTACATCCAAACTGGCGCTTTTGTGTATTTGGTGGAGTATTCACAGATTTGTTCATTTGAAGTGCTGAAATCTGGAAAAACTGTGAATGCAGACCTTTACTGTGAACAATTGGATCGAGTAAATCTATCACTTATTGAAAGTGTCCCGTGATTGTCAACTGAAAAGTTATTTTTCTACAACACGATAATACAAGACCGCAGTCTGCAAGATGAACCACGGAAAAATTAATGAATTGAGGTTGGAGGTACTGTCTCACCAACCATACTCGCCCGATATTGCACCATCAGATTTCCATATATTCAGATCGCTACAAAACTTTTTATGTGAAAAATATTTGAAAATTTGGATTATATCAAAAATGCTATCTCCACATATTTTTCTCATAAACAAATTGATTTTTATCGATCAGACATTGAAAATTTGTGCATTAGATCGCAATAGCTTGTTGATTATGAGGGTGGTTACATCATTAATTAAAAATAATAAATAGTTAAAAATTTGTTTGTTTGAATTCAAAGTAAAAAAATGAGCCCCTAATATTTATTTTGGCATACTCATGTTAATAATCATTTGAAATTTCAAATATAATCAATCACTTTCGACTTAGTACCCATGAATTATAAGAGTCTGAGAAATGTTATAAGAGACCTGTTCTGCATACTTTACCAATTTACTGCAAATGTTCTTGGATGGTCGACCAAGGTTGGTTAAGAGTGTCTGACAGTTCCTCGATTGTTTAACACTGATTTTCTTCCACTTTCATCGTTAAAACTTCATTGTCTAAAGTTGTTATTGTTCTTCTTGATCGATACGAGTCAAAAAGATCAAAATTACAGGATCTAAACTTAGAAAACCACCTGTGACATTTTCGAACATCTAATGCACTTGGATAAACATTGCAAATATCTTTGATAGCAACTGTTGCGTTACTGCCCTTGTGAAACTTAAAAGGCGCACAATATCGGATATGTATCTCTTCTGTTATTTGCCTGGATATTTCACCTAAAATGGCAAAGAAAAATCAGACTTAATTATTTAGTCAATATTGACATATATATAAATCACTTTAACTTTTAAATGTCGTAGACAGGGCTTTTAAGTACGCAATGAGTTGATAAAATATAAACAAATATTGGTATGCGAAAAACGACATTACTTTCCTGTCCACCAAATAATTGTTTTATATAAAAGGATATTCTATTCAAACAAACATTTGTACATTTGAAGAATAGTCATTAATATGTTATAATTATCCTTCTTATGTAATTTAGACCATTTATTCAACAAACATCAATAAATTTATCAAAATATATAACAAAATTATATTGGTATATAATCAGAATGGTATCACTAACCTGATTCTTACGATAATCTTGTTGGGATAATTTTAAAATTCGATAACACAATCGACAAATATTTCTAAATACAGAGTGTTTTTGATCAGACAGATCATCCATTTTAATAGGAAAGTCTTCCATAAAGGGGCTTTCTAGTATTTTAAATATTTGTTTAAGAATATTTTGTTCACGAAGTAATTTTTGACGATCTCTATCAATTTCTTTGACTTCCAAATCTAAAGGATCTCCTCCCGAATCTTCCACTGAGCACAGGAAATAAACTACACAGCTTAATAAATTGTACACAACCCTTAAAAAGCTAAATAAAGAGGACTAAAAACTAATTATTAATTTACTTTTTATCATTCAAAGTTAAGTGTTTAATTTTTTGAGTAACGACAGATAAAACCTTGCTGACATCATTAGCGAAATCAAGATCCCTTACTTCTTCCGCAGATACTTGAACTATAGCAAACGCTTCTTTATCCTCTTTTAATAGAGCACATCCAACCTGTTTATAAAATACTTAGTAAAAATTGGTTAAATAAAACATTTAGGAATTTTTTAATAACGGTCATTCTAATACGTCGATTTTTTTTCTAATTTATTAAAAAAAATATTTTTTCGAAGAGTTCAGATTAATAATTAAAGATACACTGCAAAAGTTATTTAATTTTTAAAATTTAAACATTTATTTAAATATTCTATTAATGTCAGTACTTGAAAACCCAATTAAGATCGTCGGTAATTTTTTGTTAGCAATATGCAAACCTCGTCAATAGTAAATTTGAAGGTTAGGATAAAGGTTTGCGATTTATAAAATAAGAGAAAAGCAGGAGTATAAGTCAAGTTAGACTTAAGTATTTTAAGTGAAAAACCGAAGTTTTCCTAGTAGCTAATTATAATCTTGCATTGTTTTAAGATTAATAATTGTAAATTATTTTTTTTATAATTTTATACTCCAAGCAAGAATTCTGAAAAAGTAACTTAAACTTTTATTAAATAATATTCTTGTTATATACATAAGACGAAAGATTTTCCTGTTTTGGCCGGTATAAATTATAGCTTGTAAAAAGAATCGATAAAAGAATTTTTAAAACTTTTAAAATTAATCAAAGTTTTCATGTTTTAGGACAATAAATTGAATAAAAACTGAACCATTGCAAGGTATATTTTTGAGCAGGATTCATAACTAAATTTATTACACATTCGGTGTTAATTTATAGAAAGAGAACAAATTATATCCATACTTGGATAACGCAGAATTAACTATGATCCGAAGGTAAGAAACTAAATGTTACTAATTTGTATTTTTTTATGTTTCTGGTTTCGAGTTTTTTAACTTCCAAAAACATTTTCAGCAAGGTTGCCTTATATTTTTTTGTGATTTTTAGCAGAATGTATTCGTCATTTAGGGAAACTATTTTGGTGTGGAGTCTCTTTTTGCTCACAACAGCAACACAACAGATTGTTATATCCCAACAAATTTATAACAATACGAATTATCAACCTGACTGTTTAAATAATCATTCGATCGCAATAGAAATCAAAAATCCCCCAACAGTTCCATCAAACACCCAACCTAAATTCAAATTTACCAAATCCTCTCATAAAATTTGAAACAGATTTTTAAATCCTCAAAAACCTTTATAGCATCATAATTAGAATATTCTTTTAATAAATTTTGTTTTAAAAATTATTTTACAATTTTCGTTTAAATAAAAAGTGAAATGCATATGCTGTCTTGCCAGTATAAGATGTATACAAAATGGTTAAATTCACAAAGAAAATACTTATCAAAACACCATTTTCATTTGTTATTGTTTAAACCCATATGTTGCACGCGAAACTGTGTCAGACATTTCGGCGATTTTGATCACGACAAAGATCTAAACTGGAAAACAGACAATCACGTATTTAAATTTATGGTAAACCCTTATATTATAGTCGGCTTTATGAAAATCGAACATCAAAAATGGTTAACTGGAGAAGTTTTCGAATTGGCAGTAATTAAAATTAATAAGAAAAATAACCTAATAGACAATAGTATAAGAAAAGCAATCTTACCAAAAGATAAAGAACGCATGCATCAGTAACAGTAATAATAAATAGGGGATACAGAGAATGGTGATCCGGATAATCGAAGCTTGAACAGACGATAAAAGAAGATGAGTAGTTAAGAAGAATATCAAATCACAGAAACATCACACTATAGAAAAGAAGTAGAAGAATTTGAGATAGCATAACTAACACTAAACAATAGTAAATATATTATATTTTTAATGTTTTGTAATTAAGATATTTGATTACCTTCATTGCTGATAAAAAATACAAAACTGAAAAGCAAATGTCAATATTTATTACTATAAAAAGAATAATGATTAAATAATTTGATCTCAATTTATTCTATGAATTTATATTTGAAGTTGATTTTTCCGATTACCTGATTCTTTTGATTGAGTTATAGGCGGATAATCAATTTTCTGAGTAAATTCACATTATTCATTCAAATATATTGGTACACAAGTTCCAAAATTTCCTTTAAATTTCAACTCTATATGTATGTCAAATTAAGAGAGAAAGAGCACAGCCCATTCTTGGAGACTTACCATGTAACAGCTCTGTAAAAAACACCGCAAATTGATGGAACAATCTGCTATGTATATAGTAAAATTTTAAAAGAGCCTTATAAATCTGAAGAAAGTGTGAACAAGTTTCTGTTGAAAAAAAATCAAAAAGGAATCCGCTATTTTCTTTAATGATAATGCAAGATCGCATGCTACTTACAAAACCAAAGAAAAAATATTGAACCTCGTATGAATTGTTTTATTTCTTCCTTACGTTCCTAATTTTGCTCTCATATATATTTAAATCTTTATCTTTACAACATTTCCTTCTGGAAACACAGGAAAACAGCTCAAATAGATGCACGATTTTTCAAATAAGAAATTTCAATTATCAGAAAAGTGCAACTTCTTCTAAATACTAAATATGAAATTCTCTAAGTATATTAGATCTTTAATAAATCTAAATACCCTAATTTCTTGTGTATAACCTGCGGGTTATACGAAAAAAAAAGTAAGTTTCCCCGAAAATTCGAGGATGCGGGTTATACGATAGGTGCGGGTAATACATGAAATTTTTACTTTAATACATGATACTTTTATTCTAAAAATTATGCTTGAAAAACCGTGAAATACATGAAATTTATTCAAAGCCATCAAAATCTTCGTCAGACTCAAAATTAAATGCTTTTAGAATATCACTATTTAGCTCCATCAGCAGTACAACATAAAACTACTGTAAAATTGGTTTTTTCTGATCCAGTTGTAGTTAATATGATATCCTCTTTTCCTCTTACATCAACTGTTCTCGTGTCAGGCATG
>MQRK01184077.1:45214-59229 GCA_001938485.1 Girardia tigrina | reverse complement strand
GTAAGAGTAGCTTCTGCCATGTCTACCAGCAAAAATAAAATTATGTAATTATAACACACAAAAAGATATGGTGTCTATATTACGTGTTCTCAAATAGCTGCCGCACCCTGTATATCATTAATTCATAACGTTTTAGAATTTTAAAAATCTGGTTTATGCAAATTGAAAATATTGTTCCTCATAAATTTGTTTGTAAAATTTAATGTGTTAGAAATAAAGTTTTAGTGTCGTGAATCTTGATCTTAATAACGAACCCAATAGTAATAATATTATGCCAAAGTATTTGGTAATTCAACATCGGTTAAAGCCACTATTGTGTCTCGTGAACAGTTGGAGCATGTTGCCCAAATTCATGGTTTGATAATGTTTGATTCAGAAAATGGTCTTAATAATCAGTATGGTCCCATATTTTAATGACAATATTATAAGGAAATTAAGAATATAGTTGCTACATAAACGATATTTAAGTAATTTGAATTAAGACATGTATGTAGACATTAATATAATTTTATTAATGTTTAATATTTTAAATGTTAGACTAGACATACAAAATACGGCCCGAAAATTAAACTTATTCTATTTTTTCTTTTAATTTTAATAATTCATAATTAAGTGTATTTAACCGCAAACTGTTTAGGAAAATTAATTTCGTAAAATTCTAAAAACACTGAATTTTTCAAATAACTGATTGAGATATGGGGTAAAAATGTACAGTTCAAGGGTCAGATAGTTTGGATACCACTCTTCACAGAATAATTTGCAAATGTATACTTCCAAAATCTATATAAAATTTACAACCAATTAAGCTATTGTTTACTCACAAAAAATTCGTCGATCATAAGATTTGGTGATACATGACACATAATCAAAAACCGCAAATGTGTGAATTCGCGTGAAAAGAAGCTCAAACGACAATATAATATTACCGATTACCTTTGTTCATATATAGGAGCTATTTTGAAGAAACAAGTTAAAAACTCTTTATGTTTACAATCATAAGTTTTCACTTGGTGTTTTTTGACTTTCAAATAAACACAAATAATATGTTTAAGTATTTATTTTATATTTTGTTTGACCAATTGTAATTTTAAACCAATAACTATATATATATATATATATATATATATATATATTTGTACAGTTTAAGTAAATCAATTACTGAAATAAAAGAGCTCTTTGTAAATTGTCAAACGGTTTTACCAGAAAGATGGAAATTCAGAAATAAAAAAAACAAATTAACAACCAAAGCTAATTTAATTAGTCTTTCATATTTTACCTTCCTTGAGTCTTATTGACACCGTAACAGATTCAGTATATATTTTTTGGTTTTATAACCCAGCCAGTACATCTGTTCAACCATGATGTCATGTTTTTTTTTAAAAAAATTATCATTATTAATTTTTTCTTTAATGTTTTAAACCGTATATTTTAACTTACACCTTGGACAAAAAAAGAATGCATAATTTTAAAACTGATAAAATTTCCATAGGTTTCTTGAAAAAGTAGCTTTATTACTGATAAAATTTTGATAAAAAGTAGATTTATGTAGCAATGTACATCGATGATTATTTCGTTAAACCATAGTCGACGCCTCGGAGCTGCTGCTGTATTAGAATATCGGTATTAAAAACATTACTATTCTTATTTAATATTTAATGCGATATTTATGATTTGAATTGCAAATTTAAACGAGTTTTGAAACACAACATAAGTTTTCCCACTTTGATCTGCTGAAAGTTGGTCAGCTTAAATATATAATAAAATTTCTAAAGATTTCCCAAAATAATCACTAGTATTATCAGATCATGGATTCACTATTACACTGAACAATTTGACAATAAACTATGAATAATGATCGATTTATTAATATTGTAAAAACTGGTTTAAGAAATTGTCTTAGTTATTAATACAATAATTTCTGATTCAAGCTAAAAATATCAATTGATCAAATTATTGTATTAGATCAACTGACAATCCGGTCATTTATGATTTAATCATACAATTTCGTTTCTTTTTTTTAAATATTCAAAAACAAACATTTAAAGTCAATCGTGTTTGTTAGATTCATTCACTGTAGTTAATAGCACATATCGCATAGATGTTGTTTTGAGAACGACCACGTGTATACCGATATATGTATACATATTGTCGGTAAATATGTACTATTTTCAACCTGAAATAACACTTAATAAAGTCACTTCACAAATGTTTTCATCCAAAACTAAAAATTGCATACAATCTTGAATTTTAGTAACGGATTCTTCGATGAACTTTGTACAAATTAATAAAAATATTTAAATAACTTAATTATGATTTACGAATTTGTTCAAATATTTGTTCGACATTCGTATGCAGTTAAAGAAATGTAAGTTTTTGATCCAAAAGATTCACTAATACATAGAATCTATTATATCTTTAAATGAATAATTTTGTAAAATCCTACGTAAAATAATTGAAAAATAATGAACAGGTTGAGAGTATCATTTGAACATTGAATTTTTGATATCGAGAACTTATTATCAATGCTTTACATGACATTCTCTTCCAAATATAATAATAATTGTGAGGGAAATTTTAAAGAAGTGAAAATTTTTGAAGTCAGAATTATTAGTTATCAGGATAAGAATGATCAGGAAAAAGGAAATTCAGTTTTTATAAATTTTAAGGTTATAAATTATTCGAGATTAAATTTAGGTTAATATAATGTACTATGGTAAAACCCGTTTCGCCAAGTCTGGCGAATTTTTTAAGTTAACTAAATCCATTATTATTAATATTTACATGATTATTTTAAAATTTTAAAATCAATGTATGCCGGGACAGATCCGAAATGATGATATTTCTATGTTGGGGCATTATGGAAAGAATACCTGAAATCTGCCTCAGAATATTCCTATATCGGGACAGTATGGAATCGCATCCGGGATTGCGACCGATTTTCCCCGAATCCGTATCAAAATTCATATGCTTCGGAGTAAATGCGAAATAATGACTTAAATGTGTCGGGGCACTACAGAAATTATTTAATAAAAATAATTAAATTTGTTTTACTGAACACCAGGAACTTCACACAAACAGAAATCATAATTCTATTATAAAGATAATTAGGCATTTTAAAATCATAGTATAGTAACTTATTAGTATTTATAATATTATATGGATTTACAAACTGATATCATCACAAAGAAATATTTATGAATTTATAGACTTTTATTTAATTTGTTAATAAAAAAGGTTTGTTTAAATATTCACAAATTTTAAATTGATTGTGTACAAAAGTTTGTCGTTAAAAAGAAATATTTTTCAAAAGGAATTAAATTTTTGATGTCTGAAGAACCTAATAATAATAATAGTAATGAAATTCATGAGAAAAAATTCTACTATGGATATTTTTAATGGCGATTATATAATACTTCATTACCATGAGGTAAAATATAATGTATTTGTCCGTATGTCGGTATTTATGTCAAAGGATTCCATCGAAACGGTGAATAGTACCACCATGATATTTTCACGTGTCATTCTGGCTGCCATGTCTCAATCGACTGTACTAAAAAAATTTTTAAATTAGAACAAAATTTTTTTTCGAAACTATTCAAATGAAAATCGAGCAAATGTCAAAATCGAATCGAAAATCGGAGTTGGAAAATGACTACCTCTGTGAGATCTAGGTTTTGATAACAAGGAATGTTTTTGATAAATACACATTGAAAAAGGTCATAATTGCTGACATGTAATTGAATAAAAAAACGTTACATTTCATCTTTATAAAACAAAATGACTTAATTTTCTTTATTCTATATTTTTAAAATCATTTTTTGCCACCAAATATAAAGTTGAAGAAAAATCAAAAGGTTTTTCAAAATTGTAGAAACAAAATGCTAATTTAATAAATGTTATTATAGAATTGATAAGTGGTGAATCAAAGGGATCATTTTTTAAAAAAATAAAAAATTCAGTAAAATCTGAAAAATAATTATTGGTTTTAATTACTTGTTGTTATTGATGAAGGACCAAATGCAGGAATTTGAGGCGTCGATGAGAGATGGGATAATGACTGTCCGGTAAAAGAAGCATAGACAATATATAATTTTCAGATAACAAATTGGAAATATGCGATTTACATACTAATCAGTCATTTTCAATTGAGGCTCATGTAATAAGAGTACTAATATCTTTTACTAATATTTATGGATATTTTGATAGTTTAAATAAAATTTAATATATTGTTATGTATTGTCTGCCTTAGAAAGTGACCAATTTACCTCGTATAGTGAGGAAACGTCGCAGTTTCTATAGATTTTGTTTTAAAATTTTATTTTAAAATTAACTTAATTTAAAAAAACTCATTTTGAGCCAAATTAAGCTTCTAGTAAATCTATAAAAATAAAATTAGTTATCCGTTCTTACTCCTTTCAGCACATCATCCATGTTCTCCTTATATTCCAAAAACAGATTGATCTGCCAAGATGTGTTACAACTGACGGCATTGACTTCTTTGCATCCAACGTGATCCAAAAGGTCATAATTGCTAACATGTAACGGTTGACTGGCATTTACTGGGTTTAATGTTACCTTGTCCCCGACGACAACCTAGAAATATCATATATATATATCAAATCTTTAAATCAGAAATCTCAATTTAAAAAGGATTTGGTGATCAAATTTAATTATTGGTTAAAACAACTAATTTTATTAAGATGATTAAACTCATTTAATTTGGCTTAAATTACATATAACTTAAAAGAAAATGATAAATATTATATATTTTTTCTTCATAAACTTACATTATCTCCCATTGAACAATGCTTATAAAAAGGTTGTACACAAAACCAGGACCCTTCATTACCATTGGAATCCAGCGAAACACGCATGGCATTTTTTTCAAGCAATGCAGGTAGTCTTTTATTCACTGTTAACAGTTTGTTACTTTTGATATGGAGAAGCTGAAATATAAAAATTTTAAATAATAATTTAAAAGGTTTATAACTTTTAATTAATTTATTCATTATTACTCGTCAAAATAATTCTTATTATTAATAAAGACAAAATATTTATTGAGTAATTTGATACCGAGTGTCAGTAGTCAGATAATGAGTGAATTTAGGAGACTGGCGATGTATCAATTTATTAGATATCAGCCTGGAATTAAGGCGTGACAACAATCATTGAATTTATCAAAAACATCATAACACTAGTAAAAAGTAATATTAATTATAATGAAGATGAAGATGAAATCAGTGTATTTGCGTGGTGCTTTAATTTGTTACGTAAAATTATTCAGATCAAAGTGCCATTTAAACATGAACTCAATGTGTACTTTTTGCAAGTCTACCAAAGTTATTTTTGGTTAAATATTTGATACGTATGCGTGTATTAAAGAATTTCTAACTAATTTATAAAAGGTATAACAAACCTGTATTACGAGATCATCACCATTTGCAGAACCAAGAAAGACATGTTGTACAATCAAGTAGTAAGGATTTGTAGGTTAATTGTACAAATTTGGGGTTACATGAAAATGAAAAATTGACATATCTAAAATTCTTAAACTCTTTCACAACCATGTGATGGATGTATACTCACAAAAACTCCTCGGTTTTTAATGTTAATCAGCTTAATTCCAATATTTTTTAAGGGAATACATAATGCGAAATATATTTTGGATATTGTTTTACAGCTAGCCCTTAATAGACACATTCTTTCAGAAAAAAATGAGGCGAAGTTGTTTATAATTGCAGTCTTAAATTATGTTATACGTAATTGAAAATGTTATTCATACATTATTTTGTTTTTAAATCCTTATTCGAACTTTATAGACAGTCGAAAAAGGTGTTTGAACATTTTATTAAAGATCATAACATTTTATAATAACTGCTCCTTCACAAGTCACCGTCTTCCAAGTAAGTATAAAATTCAAAACACAATTTTTAAACTATTTATTTCTACTTTAATATTTAAGCAGACCTTTTTGTTTTGAATAATATTAATGTCTCTTTCAATTTTGTTCCCGGATAAATTTGCTGAAATGATGATAAGTCTCTCCAACGTACTAATTGCATTTTAAAATGGTAAACTAAATTGGAAGGTAATCTATTTAGTGTAGCAGATATTGAACAAACTCCTTAAGTAATCAAGACACAATTTTGCAATTAAAAAAATTATTTTCATGGCATTTTATAATAAAGTTCCTTAACAAAAAAAATATATGTACAAAATGGATGAAAAAATCTTTTGAACTTAAAATTAATGTACAAAGAGGATCACTTTCTTAACATGGTCACTATCTTGACTGTGTCTTTTTATACGTCTAACATTATTATTATCATATCAGTATAATTAATTTTCATAATATTATAAAATAAATATTTAATGTCTTCTTCAACTTTAGTGAAAGAGTTTATTTATTTATTTATTGCAAAATGAATGCGCAAAAATATTACTTTGGTATACAAATGTTGATATATTATTATTTTTTGTCTGAAGACGACAATAGATTCGTCGAAATTAATGATAATATAATTTATTCTTCGTTTTACTTTATGTTTAAATATTAAAAATAAATTTTATTGTGTCTAATTATATTTTATTTTCGAAAATATTTAAAAAATAAATTACATTAATTTCCCCCAACACAAAACTATTATTCTTTTCATAGATGTTTAACTAACGTTTAATCTATTAAGGTGAACCAAAAGTCTTTTCGTATTTTTTATTAAACATTTAAACATAATTTTACAACAAATAAAAAACATTTAAGTTTCAAATTAAAGGCCATTTGAATCTATAGCTTGAACCCATCTATGGGCCAGCTGTGTGATCCCGCTGCGGTACCAATCCTTGTTCTTAGAAGCGAAGAACTGGTGACACCCGTTTTCGACCTCGGCCAGATTATTGAAGCTGCGACCACGAAGATAGGTGCCATAGAGCGAAAAAGGTGATAGTCGGATGGCGCAAGTGTGTATGAAGTTCAAAGGCGTCGAGATTTTTTATTTTTTTCCTTTGTTTGTTTGGTAGTGTGCGGTTTTGCATTGTCCTGTTGTAGAAGAATTCGCTTTCGATTGATCAAAGCGGGGTATTTCTCGCCAAGTGTTGCATACATTCGATCAAGTTTGGCGCAGTAAAGGTCAGCTTCGATGGTACGACCATTTGGAACCAGCTCAAAATGAATCACGCCTTCGAAATTCCACCAAACACACAAAAGTGCCTTCCTTGAGAAACGATCTCGTTTCGCTACCGGTTTCGCCATTTGTCCGGGGTCCAACCATTGATTTTGTTGGTCTGGATTACTGAAGTAAACCTACTTTTCATCGCAAGTTACAATTCGATGGATGAAACGGTCATCGCACGGATTTTCAAGCAATTTTTGACAAGTTTCGAAACGCTTTTCGGCTTGAATTTGTGTCAATTCATGAGGTACTTCTCGATATCGTCTATTGACCTTGTCAAGAGCGTGAAGGTGTCGTACAATGGATGTTTGAAGAATATCGAGTTCGGCCGACAATCTGCGAGTACTTATTGACGGATTTGTCTCGACGGCTTAACGAATTGCTACGGAATCTACGGTGATAGGTCGGCCTGAACGTGCATTGCCTCCTAGGTCAATGTCGCCTTCGTTGAACCTTTTGAACAAATTTTGTGCAGGACGATTTGAGACCACATTATCGCCTTAAACTTCGCATATCTTCTTTGTTGCTACAGTTGCGTTTAAGCCCTATTTCCAGTAATGGCGTAAAAGAACACGAATTTCAAAATTTTCCATGATTTTTCTAAAAGACCATAAAAATTATATTAACGACTAATTAGAAGTTTTAATATATATTGTGATAGAGCAGTTCAAGAGCTTTAAAAACATATAACACATAAAATATCTTTATTTGGTAATAAGAAACAATTGAACAAAAAGACGTAGAAAATACGAAAAGACTTTTGGTTCACCCTAATATCATTAATAAATTTAAAGTACAAAAAAAGTTCAAATAATCTTTATATCAATAATAACAATAATTCTCACAAATAGTTAATTTAATTAATATGAAGAAACATTACTTGTATGACAGTTCCATATTGGACGACTGTTCCAATCAGCTTCTTTTGCTCAATTTCATTTTGCGACTTCTCTAGTTCTGCGGCACTCTAACAAAATATTTTCATTAATTTATTAATATTTTAACATAAAATTTTATTAACCAAATTTTTTTATTTCAAACTAGATTTTTAAATTTAAAGTTAATGTTAACAAAACAAAGTTATCGATATTTGATAATGTTCATTCTTAGTTAGAAAAAATAATTATTAAATATCGTTTTTATCAAAAAATATATATTAGGTGACGGAATTTCGGTGCATGAAATATGAACACTAACTTCTTAATAAACACTAACATAATGTTACCTTTGATAGTTTTAATAGACTCTCTTTAGACGCTTTTTTCAATCAGAAACATTGTGCATGTCAGTCGGATAAAGTGTATCAAAAAAATTAAAATAAATTGTGACATAAATTAAACAGTTTTTTCTAAATGAGTAAGGTACGATATACTCTTTTTGGCTTTAAATCGTGATATACATCTACAATACTTAAAGATTTATAAGTTTAAGATTTTTGACTACTTCGATTGTAAAAACTGTATTCCTTGTTACATGGGAACATATTTGTTAAATTTTGGAAATCATTAAGAACACTAAAGAGAAGAGAAAACTAAATAAGCACATGGAACAACAGCTAATTTCATTTTAAATTTATGATAAATTAAAAGAAAATAATAAGTAAAAATGAGAATATTTATATATTAACTCATTTTTCAAGTCTTACAAAAAACAAGAAATTCAAATTTTATTATCAGTATAGCAAAGGAAATTAAACATTGGTTTGAGTCCTTGAGATTATTTAGACGTAATAAAAATTGCTTTGATCATGTAAGTCTATTTAAGAGTTAATTTTAAAGGGATATTAATACTACTATCCACAAATAGTTCTGAACACTTCCAATGATTTCTGTTTTGTACAGTGGAAGTCGTTTATGTCGATCCCAATTTTATCATTAAAAAGTTTTAAAATAGTTTAGTCAGCATGTACCTAAAATGCCGTTACGTCACAGTTAAATTTTGAATCCATCGAAATAATTTCTTAAAATTCCGTTCACTTGTAAAATACTATTAATACAATTGTTCGGTCATAGAATTAATTTTGTCAAGAAATTTCGTTTCTTCAATGACACTGAGTCATGATAATTAATCACGGATTTGTAGTAAAAACAGATTTTGTGACTGTGAGAATTACGGATTAAGTAAAAAGAATGGATTAAGTAGGATTTACGAATTAATTGAGAACTCAGTCTCAGCAAAAATGAATGAAATAAAAAATGCGTTTTTATTAAATACTTTTTTGCATTCATTTAATTTTATATGATACGTAATTTAGTTAATTTAATATTTAAAATAACCAGTTTTCAATTATAATACAATAAATATTTCCCATGAAATTATCAATGTCATCAACGTAACTAACTTTGTCAACTTATTTTCATTGATACATGTCTCTGAATCAAAGAAACTAAATTCTAATTTAAAATTTCAAAAGAAAATTTTAAAAAAAATAAAATTATATTTAAAAAACGCAATTTTGAAAACTGACCAGATAATTCTTATATTTTTCAAAACAAAATTTGAACATCCGTGTAATTGTTCAACACTGCGCTAAAACATGAAGTCAAAAGCTTTTATTTGAAAAAAATTATATCCTGAAAATGTACCAGAAATAATTATCAACAACTTTAAAAATATTTTTTATTATCTTATGTTTTAGTAGTATTTACATTTTCAAGAGCTTTTAAATTCTTTAGGATATTTTATTATATAAATAGAATTCTATTGAAAAAATCAAAATATTTTCAAACAACATATTGGTAAAAATGATGGTTACATCAAAAGGATATATATATATATATATATATATATATTAAGCACTTAGTAGAGATTTCCACAGGATTAATTTCTTGACTTCAAAGTCTCTGTCAATATAAGTTTTCAACCATTCTCCGAAATATTTATCATTAATAATATTGGTTTAAAAGGCAATCTTCCTTGGGTAATTCATACGGATTTGCTGGTAGTGCGTATTGAATCACTGACACTTAAATCGAATTCTCATCAATCTGTTCAACATTCTTAAAAATCTTCACCATTTATGGGAATTATAACACCTTCATTAAATATTTGTACAGAAAACTGCCGGTATTCTTTGATCCTCTTCCTCTTCTCAATATGATCCTATTGATTTCAAATCCAGATTCTGTTACCACTATCAAACTTTAATATTACTTTTGATTTTCTTAAAATGTAATAATAATTTCTCCTATTAATCTTTCGCCATATTCCATTTTTAACAAACCTTTTCACAAACTAATTTGCATTTGGTGATTTACTTATGAATTGAAAAATTGATATTAATTAAAAATTTATAAATTACTTTGATATTTTAGCTTTACTTGTTTATTTTTTTATTTTTTTTTATTATTTATTTGTAAATGGTGGAGCAATGAAAAAAATGTCAGTACAATAATCATTTACTAAATGATCTAATTTAGATCATTAAAATTCCCTAAATGCTTCGTTCTAATTTGTATCCCTTCTGCCTTAAATTAGAGAAATTTCAAAAATTCTCATTAATGAAAAAACACATTTAAATTTTAAAAATTAAATTATATCATCATTTATTTAAAATTACAATAATACGTGAGTATAATAAAATAAAAAATATTAAATAATTTACGAAACTTTATAACTCTTTTTGTACAATAATGAATAAAAAAGAGCCTTTTAAAATAAAAAAAAGCTGTAATGCTATTTTTCAATATTAAAAAACCGTATAATAGATTAATAAAAGATTAAGACTTAAATATTGATTTCATTACAACTAAAAAATTTTTAATTGAAAAAACATACTACTAAAGCATTTTAAAGCATTTTAACTATAATAAAAATATAAATTCACCAGCGATAAAAGCATTGATAAATATAAATATTTAAACTTGTGACAGCTTTGTTGTTTTCCTTTTCAACATTTATTAAAAGTTTATATTGTCTGATCCATAATAACTCTCAATTTTTTATTAATAGCTTATGATGATCAAAGTAGTACTTTAAGAAATATTTATTCAAATAATATCAGTTTAATAATACAATTCAAAACTAAAATTATCCATGGAAAAATTAAAAACTATCTCATTCACGTATCTACAAGAAAACACAAGAACAAATATGTATTTATAAAATATGATTTCATATGGCAATGATTTAATGATTGGAATAGATATTTCTAAAAACGCATCACCTAATCTGGCAGGTATAGAGTGTGTTTTATACATAGAATTAGAAATATTACATGTAAATATTGTCAAAACCCTTAAGCTTCGTTTTCACCACATCATCAAACTCGTCAATCAAGAGACAAATAAAATATTAGTCGTAAAAGATAACTCAATAAAGAAAAAAAATCACAAGAGAACAGTAGTAAGTTTATATTTTATTCACAAATAGGATGTCTCTTTTCAGACTTATTATTTGAAAAAAAATCTTTTATTAATAACTCTCCATTCACAAACTCTGATCACACTTCATTGATTCAAACAGTCAACACGAGGACAAGCGCGCGTACACACACATACGATCGTGATTCAAATCAAAATACACACAAACACGAGCCTGTGTGCAGTAAGAAATGAGTGCTGGCGAAAACACACACTCGCTGTCTCTCTGCGTAACACGATCTGTTGAGTATCGGTGTAATAGTCATAATATAGCACGAGTTATCATGGATAATATTGAATCATAATTTGCTCAGGGTTATTTGAATTTATTAATTTTATTTATAATTATTAATGTATAATAAATAAATAAATATTACACAATCAAAGTTGCAAAATATCATTTCTTACGTGCAATTTGTTTATTAAAAGTGCATCGGTCTGAGAGCCCTGTTTTGTCGCATTCCAAAATTGTTTCTGTGCCGAATATCGACTCATTGGACAAATTTTGAAATGGCAATCTTTAATTAGAGTTTTAAATAGTTTATTATAAACATTATATTCTTTTTTCTTTCTTTTACCTCGGAATTTTTTCGGGGGATTATTCAAATCACCGGTCGATGGTTGCACTACACAACGATCGTCTACTAATCTTCAAACAAAACATATAAATTTTATAAAATAAATATTTTTCTAGTAATAATAATTTACCCCAAAGTGCTCATAAATCCCGACACATTACCTTCTGCATAGAGCGACACGATGTCGCCAATATGTAAAAAACTTTTACTTTCGATATTATTCATGTGATTATTTCATAAATTCAAATTAATTATGAAAATGATTATTTAAAAATAATTTAAATCTCTGCAATAATTATTAGCTTCAGAATATCTGTATTTTGATTTATTTAAACAAACGTTTAAATAATTATTTATTATCTAATAATTATAAATTTTGGTTTTGTTAGATAAAAATCAATTTTTCTAAAATTTTTTTTTCGTAAATTGATTTCAAAAGATTTTCAATTGTGACAAAATTGTACCAGAAAATAATATATATATATATATATATATATATATATATCAATTTCATTTATTTGTAATTGTAACAAATTATTCAAGAAGATACTTAAAATATTTAATTATATTTAGGAATATTTAGGAAGTTAATAATTTTTACTTAATATTTATCAATATTATTTAACGAAGTAGAGAAAACACAATATTCTCATTAAATTATCTTAGACTTCATATTACACCGGACTTTCATAGTTCTGTCTTTCTGAAACAAATTGTGGCTTGAATTTTGTCGCTGTTAGTTAATTTAGTTGACGAATGATGGCTCTGGCATTCGGAATTTTTGTCCTCGTATAGATTACTCTCTTTTTACACATCCACTTAGTTCTTTCGTTATGTCGAGCTTTCTATTTCGAATTACATTATAATTTTTACTAAATTGGTTTTTCTTGTTCACTTTGATAAGTTTATTAGACAATTTTTATTCAATGTTTTGATTAATATTTTTCACATTTGAATGTTTAATAATATTCTCCTTTGATTATTCTATTTCAGATAATCGTGACTAACCTTGATTTGTTATTAAATTTAAGGTTTATTTGTTGTTTTAATAATCGACTTTCGCACTGTTTCTCATACTTTATTTCCGAAGCGTTCGCTAAATAATTGAAACTGATATAATTAATTGATTGTTTGGAAAAGCTATTGTTATTTTTATAGTTTGAGATTTTTATTTGTTATTCTCATTTTGTATTATATTTGAAATTATTCTGTTTGTAAATAATTGTGAATACTAAATAATTGTATATGTAACTACTCCGTATAGTTTAACAAATTGACTGCTGTTGACATCATGCACCGAACGTCTGCTACGCGTGGGACAAAAAAGTTTACTGCCGCGCGGCAGGCATATCTCATGCGCGCAGCAGTACAATAATTCAGTACAATTACTTAGCGTCTTAGTAATGTAAGCCAAAGTACGAGATATCTCGTACTTAGCGTCTAACTAATGAATATTGAAGTACGAGATATCTCGTACTCAGCATTCAATGTGTTAAGTCAGTGGTTCTCAAAGTTGAGGTCGCGACCGAAAATAGGGTGGTGTAACATTTTTAATGGGGTCGCTAAAGGACTAGTCATTGAAATTTTTAGGTGGTTACCTTTGATTGATCTTGTATATTTAGAATGCAGTATGCGTGTAGCGCTAATGGAAATCAAGATACCTGTTTCGGAATGAATTAAAATTTTCATTCAAATCAAAAAAGTAAAAATTATTTATTAAAGAAAGGTTTAGGAAAAAACATTGTATATAATTATATATATATATATATATATATATATATATATATATATTTCGAAAATATAATTTGATTAAAGCTTTTTTTATACAACTATTGTACATGTTTCGATGTTTATATACATCATCATCAGCAATTTTCTATTGAATTGTTTGAATAATACAATTTTTC
>MQRK01184077.1:23624-36777 GCA_001938485.1 Girardia tigrina | reverse complement strand
ATTTAGGAGGTGGGGAATCACCCATACTGGGTTGGGTGGGCTGTGGGTTGAGTTATATATATTATATATTATAGAAAAATAATAAAGGAAAACACAAGATCTTATGCTATAATAACCCATAGCCCACCCAACCCAGTATGGGTGATTCCCCACTGTCTATATATAGACATAACCCAAAAACAACCGAGTGTCACCAGACACAATAAAAACCATAAAAAGACATATAAAAAATTTGATAGTGTAATAATTTGTAACCATGGTAACGGTTCTCGTATCTATAGCAACCATGACCCCGTAACTAAGGACCGTAGAAAAAAGTGCTAATCGATCACTGCACATTTTGCCACACATTTCTAATGTGCTAGCACAGTGCTTTTTAAGTTGCACATGTGCAAAAGTACAAAAATCAATACATCAAATTTTTTAAAAGTACTAGTGTCAAAAATCGATATCATGTGTTTGATGAAGATCTTGAATCTCTATCTGATTACGCAATTAGAAATTTCATATATTGATTACTTTTCTCTACAATTAGCAAAATGTGCAAATTTGCACAAATTGCGCATTGATTTTAAAGGTACAAGGAAGCAGAATATTAGAAAAGTGCTCATGCACTTGAATAGTAACCCACATACGTACATTCAGATGCAACATCAACATTTTCATAAAAGTGCTGATAAATCGATTTTTTCGAACATTTCTAAAATTCTCAAAAAAAGTGCTCAAAAATCTATTTTTCGTATATATCTGAAACCTATGTGATATATGTATGTTGTTTACCATCAAACAATACCTCATGAATCTCCTAATGTACACAAGTATAATCACAAGTACCATGGTTACCGTAATCAAGATATATAACATTTTATTTTACATGTAAAATCTACATGTAAAAACTTCTATTGTACTTTAAACATCAATATAATACATAACATCTGTATGATCATCTAATGTACACAAGTATAATCATAAGTATAATGGTTACTGTAACCATGATACGTAACATTTTAATATTATATATATATATATATATATATATATATATATATATATATATTTATATATTATACTATTTTTAATATATACACCTTAGAAACCATCATTGCTATCTTAAAAACCATGAAAAACACCTTAAAATCATCGAAATATTTTAAAAATCATCGAAAACATGTAAAAACTATCAAAATTACACAAAAAAGTGTAAAAAATCAATTCTGCCTAAGCTGCACATGTGCTAATCAATACTGCACATGTGCTAATCAATACGGCACTTGTGTCAATCAATACTGTACTAAGCCTAGGCTGCCTAGGCTACCTAAGCTGCCGTTAAATCAATAAGTTCACTATTGTACAAAGTGCAATGTATTCATGTTTTAATATAATATAGTGTAAAGTGGGGCAGAATGCCCACAGTGGGCAGAATGCCATAGGGTATAGATAACGAAGCAAGCAAAATATCGAAAATCTGTCTGAATACATGTATAGTAACCCATAGGTAAATAGTCAGAATATGATCTTAGATTCTCGAAAAAATCAATACATAGTGCTTTATTGATATGTTGTGTATTATAGTGTAAAGCGGCGTCGAATTCCTATATGATATAGCCTAGGCAAAGGGCGAAGTAAGCAAAATATCAAAAATCTCTTTGAACACATGAATAGTAACTTGTATATGAATAGTCAAAATATCATCTTAGATTTTTGAAAAAATCAATACGTAGTGCTTTTTCGAACATATGCACATTATGTATGCAGAATAATATATAATATAAATGTATTATATTATGATATTATACTATGTTATCATATCAACCATTCAAAACATGGCTGTATCCAAGGAGATATTGTCATGCATTCAGCATGTCAACATATTGCATTCATCATGTTAATACACAGCTGAACATGTAAAAAATACAGAAAAATATCGAATAATATATAAAATTCTAAAAGAACTACCATATAAATCATCATGCTATCAGCCATCAAATTTGCTATATGTGTGTTGTTTAAGTATAATCACAAGTACCATGATTACCGTAACCATGATACATAACATTTTAATATTATATATATATATATATATATATATATATATATATTCTCATTGCGAGAATGAGATTGATTGCATTTAGTGCATTTTTCTCAATTTTAAGGAAAAGTGAAATAAAGTTATTTTCATCCAATAATTTATTGGATAAATTTTATTTATTTTCGGCAAGTTTCCATATAGTGTACCTGCTTGGTACATTTTGTGACCTGATGATCGGATTTTTATTATCTCGAAACGCGTCGTCTTGTTTTAGGAGGTGGGGAATCACCCATACTGGGCTGTGTGGGTTGTGGGTTATTGGGTGTTACTATTTTTAGGTTGGAAATCACCCATACTGGGTTGGGTGGGCTGTGGGTTATTATAGCATAAGACCTTGTGTTTTCCTTTATTATTTTTCTATAATATATAATATATATAACTCAACCCACAGCCCACCCAACCCAGTATGGGTGATTCCCCACCTCCTAAATGAAAAACGTCCCTTGGTTACCGTTACTATGGTAACCGTGACCTTGGTTACAGTCACCAAGTGAACCGGAACGGTTGCTACCGTTGCTACCGTAACCGCGACCGTTGCCATGGAAACCGTGCGCGGTAACTGGTTGAGTTGCCATGGTAACCGCGTTCTGGACCACCCCCCGGGGTGGGGTGGTCCAGTGGTCCAGAACACTCATTTTTCCCCTACTGATTGACTATTCGAACATAAATAAAATAATCTTTTTTTAAGTTCATATTTTTAATTTAAGAATTAAAATTAAGTTTTATATTTTTTTGGTAAAATTTAAATTAAATGTATTTTTAATAATTTGATGACATTTTTATTATTTTTGGATTTATTGAGAAATGGTAAAATTTATTATTTTTAATTAATATTAATTAATATATTTAAAAAAATGACTTAGAAAAATTATTCGAATAATCATGATTAAAAAATAAAAATAAGAAAACCAATTAGAATGATTACAAACGATGACAGACTTTCTGAGTCATAATGACTCTAAATGTGATTGTAATAAAAGTTCAAACGCGACTTGTCTAAATGTTCTTAATACTTTGAAAAATGTAAAAAGCAACTGTACGGTCATGTCTGATACTTAAAACTAGGGAACATGTGAATAACATAAATTATGACTTGACTACTTTAATCTTATTATATCAGGTATGTAAATAATAATATTGGGTTGGCCAAAAAGTCATTGCGCTTTTTACTAAAATATTTATTATCAAAAAATGATATGGATCCACAAATATTTTTTTTACACAAATATTTTTACTGTCCATTATTTTCAATCACTTTCTTCCATTTTTCCGGTATCTTCATTATTCCTGATTTATAAAAACCTTTGCCTTTGTCAGCAAAAAAAAGCCGTCTAGGAACGATTTGATGTCATCATCACTGGCGAATGTTTTTTTTCTGTTTAAGGAACTCTGCAGTGATCTAAATAAGTGAAAATCCGATGGGGCCAAGTCTGGAGAATTGAAAAAAAATTGAAACAAAATTCAAAAAATTTATTTAATTTTATTCAACATATACTTCGATTTAATAATATGAAAAAATGAAATCGAGCATGTCCAACTCCACTTTCTCTGCAGTCTTTTGAAATTAATGATATCTCTTTTGCAGGCATCCTTATCGATTTCGCCGATTACTTTTTTCAGGTCGGCCATCATTTGACGTTTGTTCACTTAAGCTTTTAACTTCAAATATCAAAACTTTAAATATCAGAAGTCATGAGGTGTGAGGTCACATGACCTTGGAAGCCGTTCTTTGTCGCCACCGTGAAGCGAGATTAAACTCTCGAGGCATTTTTCATGAAGCAAAGTGATTGTCTGAATAAATTATAAGAGTTGTATGGTGGCTTATTAAAAAAAGACTATAAAGCGGATAAAAAAGGTTAAACTAACCTTAGTGTAGTTCCTGGATATGTAGTTGTAAAGACGATAGTTACTGACATAAAATGTCATGATGATAAAATCGAACATAATGTGTCGAAAATACTAAACATGTTAAAATGCTTAAAACAATTAAATGTGCTAAGTTTGAAGAGTTGAACACCATAATGCACAGATGATTCCTTCAAAGAAGAAGTCATTGAATTCTACTTTCTGAACCCATTTAATAGGGATACAGTGTTGGGTGGCTTGACAATAATCAAGTTTCACCATGGTATTCATGAGCTTGACATTGGAGGCAAAATCTAAGTGACAATAACTTTGAATTAACAATCATGAATTATGGCCTTGCGGAGAACCAGTTTACGTTCTCTTTCCAATGCTTTATTAACATTCGATTTCATTATATCAACGATTTTATCTCTTATTCAACACATTACAGCTCGGCTGTAAGTACGCTGTTTCTGCTATTAGTGGTCTTCCACGAATTGATTGAGAATTCGTTGTCATAAAGAATTATCAAATTTTCACCAAATAAAAGAAAAAAATTAATTTAATTATAAATTTATTTTCAATTGCGAAGTTGCCGCTTTCACTTTAAATTCGCACAATTCACGAACGAAACTCAATCACTTAAACAAAAACAATAATATGTCGTGTATATAATTTAAAATGTACCGAGATTTTCCGTAAATAAGTGCACGTTTTTAGGTGTTCCACTTTGTCCCAAAAAGAGGCGCATGTGCTTATTTTTAGAAACTACCATTTTTACCTCGAAATTGCATTTTATATAAAAAATAAAGAAAAAGAATGTCTTTATTAATAAAAATTTAAGTTTATAAATTTACTCATCACAGCTATCATGAATTCTTACACAGTCATTGTTATTTGACTCTTCTGATACAGTTATATTGTTTTCTTCTTCAATAAGCTCTTCATCTTCATCAGCAATTGCATCATCTCCCACTTCAATGTTGAATGACTCTTCTTCTGCTGCAAGCACCAGACCATGTTCATTTTCAAGGATTTTTTGAAATTTTTGGTTGACTTTTGTTATTTCCACTTCTTTACCATTCTCTTTTATTCCACAGCATTCAAATGAAGTTTTAATTGACTGGACTGGAACTGAATTGCAAGCTATAATAACCATATCAACTATTTTGTGATAGCTGGGGCCTTTCGGTAACCTTCAGGTGCAAAGTCTGGTGTTCCTTCTCTTACCCACTTGTCCCATTCATCTCTCATTGCTTTTTTAAACATGGAATTGATAACAACATCCAGTGGTTATGTGAAATATGTCGTCTTTACAGGAATTATCTAAACTTTTGAGGTATAATTCGTTGCAAGATTTTCCACAATCTTTTCCCTTTTGTGAGTTCCATAGGAATCCCAAAAACAACTGATGGTTCATTTTAAAGTAGGGCCCTCGTTTGCAGAAAACTGTATCCATCCAAAATTTAAGTAAAGGGGTGTCCAGGGTGCCACTCTTACTAGCTCCAATAACTACTTTTCCATTTGGAACCTTTACATGTGTGTGCTTTCTTCAAACCTCGGAAAATTATCATAGGAGGTAGCATTCACCCATCACAAGAGATTGTCGAGCAAACTGTGTACCGATTTTTTCGATGGCCAGTATCTGCTCCTTCAATATTTTTATTGCCCACAAAGTCTAATGTGCAGTCGCGTACCATATCAATATAACAAGGAGTTTCATCCATTTTAAACAGCTTGTCAGCTATAGCAACACAAATTTCCAATAGACACTATTTAACCTGCTCCTGGATTTCTTTTTTGTTGCGTTTATCAAATTGTCCATGATAAATTATTTTTCTTCATGTAATGTTGTGGCCTTTTGTCCATGCAAATAAGTACTTGTTACTTACTTTAAACTCTGATGGTAAAGCAACTACAAATTCTCGGGATTTAATGTATTTCCTCAAGGTTGTGTAGGTAACAGACTTGTGGTTTTCTCTTTCTGTCTAGAAAAAGTCATAAAGTTTTTTGTCAATTTCAGGATAAAATATTTTTTCCTGAACCCTTTAACTGTCTGAAATTACGTTTCTGAGCAATTTTTAAGAGCTCTTCTTCCTGTTTTTCCCAGAAAAGCAGATATTTTCTTGAAACTCCCGTCTTTTCAAAGATGGATTTCTTACTTTCGCCACCTTTTAGCATGGACACAAATACCAGCTTCTCATGAATAGTATATGCTTTTCTTTTCTTCTCCTGGTCCTCTACCCTGTCTTGTTCAATTTTATCTAAAAACAATAAATTACAATTAATTACTAAAATTAATACTAAACTAGTGAAGATATTAGCATCCATTAAAGAAGAAGTCGATTAATTCAAATTTATTAATAAATAATATATCGATAAAACAAATGTCGATAATGTAATTAGTATTTGCATAACTAAACTTGTTTCAAAATGTTTCAATGTGTGTGAACAAAAATCTAATCTAAACGGAAATTAAATTCTATTAAATAAATAATATATTAAATTAACATGTAGCAAGTGTAAAAAATGCTAAAAGCAGCTAAAAATCCGTTACAGTTGAATTGATTAAAAAATAATTGTTGTGGTTTTCATTTTTCCAATAAATTTCGGGCTTTAGGTTGAAACCACTACAATTATTTTTTGACCATTTTTTGATAAATTCATATGGAAGCAAAAAATCAGTTTTTTTCCCCAAAAATAGGAGCATGTGCCTATTTTTGGAAACAAAAAATTTAAAATAAGCGTAAGTGCGCTTATTTTCGGAAATCTCGGTATATTATTTGTTTAATTAAATAAAATTATATATAAAGCAAAACATTTATATTTTTGATAAATTGAAAATATTTTTGCCTCAAAAACTATATTTATATATTATATAAAGAGAAAGGAAACATTAAGTTAATAAAAATAAAATATTCTTATTATGAGTTCTAGATAAATAAGAAATTAAAAATCGTAAATAAATTAATTAAATGTAAAAGGAGAATAAAAAAATCAAAAACTTGCTTTTTTAGAATTACAGTTAGCATCAAAAATTTTGATGACAACCAATTAAATGTCCGATTCGTAACGCATTTAAAGACTGCTTATGTTTTATTGATGTGATAAACTTCCAAATATTCGGATGATTCCAAGGGACTTAATAAGGAAAACCACAGTGTCAAGCCTCAACATAGTTCTTTGCTTTGGATAATCCTTGTAAGACACTCTGGTGAAAATTTCACATACTGATCTCAAATGTCGGAGACCAACGTCATTGTCTTATATTCCTTCTTCCGTTCCACACATCTTCAAAGTAGTCCACAACCATTTGTAACTCAGGGAGCAATAGATTTCTATCATTCAATATCTCAAATACACGTATCACTTTAAGGGATGGAACAAATGCAAGAGTGGGTAAATTACGCCGTTTTTATGACAAATTTGCATCTTCCTCATATTGTTCTTTTATCCACTTGCTTGGATCATCCTACATATGCTTTGACATAAAAAGAAGAAACAGCCTAGATCCAATACATTTGGAAATTCTTCAATAATGACACAAACCATAGCCTGTTCAAAATCTTTATAATTGATATAACATATCGTTGAGGTATGAGTTCCTTCAATTTCTGTAATAAATGAACATAACTTCGACATACAGTCATCTCTTGAAAGAAAACGTTTGTTCCACTATGATGGCAATGTTGAACAACATGAAAGTGGGTTTTTTATATGGCAATACCACATCTCTTCGCTCTGGCCATTTCCAAACGTTAAAAGTTGGAAATCAGAGCTCTTTCTCGAGCATCTCAGAGGTTAATTAATTAATTCACTATTTATATAGTTCTCTTTCTGTGCATTACCCGGAGTTCTCGGCATGTATATACCCCTACAAGTTTGCTTTAGATGTAAACAGCTGCTAATTGGCAGTCTGTTTATCTCTCATTATCTCTGCATTTGTGACTGTGTATTCTGTGATCACCGCGGAGTGAATCACAATCATCGAAATTGGTTAATTGTTAACGGAGTGACGGCGATAGAATGATTACTCTCTGTCTACTTATTTAATTGGCTTGTCATGTAGATTTAGCATCTGGTAAGTTATGCGTAATGTCGATTTCGTTTTGTTATGTTTATCTATTTTAGGCGAAACAATTATTAAACAGCTGTCGCTCTCGGTTTCTATACGCAGTTCATGGACGCTATCTGACGAGCTGCTTGTCTCGGAGGTGAGGCTATTGTATTCAGTCATCGTCGTCACTTGCTTCGCCACTGGTAACTCTACGTAACCAGTTGCTTATATCATCCGTCGTTATACGTCTTCCCTGGTATGTTTCGCTTATTCATTTTCAGATAAGCATCATGATGTTTATAACAGACCGTCACGGATGTTTGGAGATCAATAGATGATTGAATCATGGTTGATTTGTGATGTGTTTTTCTCTTTTGGACTTTTAGTAATTAATTCTTATAATTAATTATAACTTGATTCTTTATTTGTAGGTTCATTTATGAGTTTCGACTTTTTACCGTTCATGACGGAGTACGACTCAGGGAACATCATAGCTTATCACTATGCCTTACTCGGCTTTTCGGGGCTACAGGTAAAGAATTATCGTATTTTTTAATTCGACAGTTAAATTTGGGTTCTTTAGCTTACAACAAGGCTCAGAGGAGATTCTCATTGCTCTCTGGATCATCCTGTGCGATCCAGACATTCGACAAACTCTTCTTGTGCTACCTATATGATTTTTGTGGTATCATTTCAATAAAATTTTCTTTAGTTGCGTCTTGTTTTACTTTTTTAAGTTATTATCACACAACATTATCACACTCAGCATCGTAACACATCAATGCATTGTCTAGGAGCAACGATATTCCAACATGATGAAGCTCCTTGTCTTACTGTGCGTTTGGTCAAGCAGTGGCTACAGGGTGCTAACGTTGAAGTAATGGTGTGGCCTGGGCAAAGTCTTAATTTGAATCCCATAGAAAATCTGTGGCAAATCATGAAGTGGAAGGTCGCTCTTCGTCTGCCGACAGGTTTGCAACATCTGAAAGAAATTATTCAGGATGTGTGGACCACTATAATTTCTCGAGAGGAATGCCGCAATTTAATAACTACTATGCCACGACGCATCCGATAACCACTTCATATATACATACATTTTCGTTACTTATAATTTTATTTCTTATTTTATTAGACAGTTATTATTCATATTTTACACAGTTTCATTTTCAGAAATTCTCAATTTGATTTCTTCTATGTAAATTAATAAATTTAAAATTTTATAAATTATATTTGAAGATAGTATAAAAGTTTAACACAATATAAAAATATTTAACTAAATTCAAGAATAAATTTCCTTTATAACTTCCTTGAGTAATGCGGAAAAAATAATATCCGAGTATAAATTATTAATTATTTTTAACGAACTGATAAAGTAATATTTTGCAAAATCAAGTTTGTATTTTAAATTAAGATTCTTAATAATAAATACCTAAAATTTTGTAACTGTGAAAGCTTCCTTTGAAAATTCCACCAAATAATAATTAACTCAAGACTTTTTAGAAGTTTTAATTGAGGAAACTGGAGTTTAAATTTAGGGAAACTGATAGGCTACAACGAACAGTCTTCTTCCCAGATTAAGATAACATAAAAGTCGTTATTTTAACAGTATTCAAACCCCAAATATTTGCATTGGCTTATGTCCAGTTCCACAAATCAATTTCCATTACCTTCCATCTTATATTGCCGGATCAATATATGTAAACTTTTGTAGTTTTTTTCGCATATATATAATTTGTTCCCCTTTCTTGAAATTAAATCATTTTTCATTCACTTAATAAATACTAAATATCAGTACATATTAAGCTATCAATCATTAATTGAAAAATCTTAAAATCATAATCACACTTTTTTAATTAAGATTTGATGTGAAACTTTTTCAACAAGGATATCATAGAAAGTAACATTAACAGAAAAACAGTATCATTTCATTTTTAACGAACTAATAAAGTAATATTTTGCAATGTCAAGTTTGTATCTTAAATTAAGATACTTAATAATTTCATTTCACTGCTATTAAATAAACAGAATACAAAAATCACAAATCTGGACCCTGAAATCACGGACATCATAGAAATGATCCAAATATTTATTATTTTATTTTACGTTACAACATTTTTATTCTCTCTTCATTCAATCATATTATTGTTTCATTAACAAAAACAAATAATTCAAAATGAATTTTAATATATCATTTAAAATTCGTGAGGGAGAAATTATTCGATGTTTTATTGGATTTTTAACAACAAGATTTCATCACAGGTGTAAAATTATTTAATTTGGGGTATGATCAACAATAAAAGATAAAAATTAATATCAGTAATAGTATTAGTAGTAGTAGTAATAATAATAATTAATAATAATGATAATAATAATATAGAACTCAAATGAATAACAAATTCTGTCAAATATCATTAACTTGAGCTATTTGTTCTCTTCAACCTCACTAAGTTCTGACGAACTCGTATCATCAAAGTCAACATAGTTTTGCATTAAATTTTTCAAATTTTTTCCTGTTGCGAATTTCTGAACGTAATCTAAATATTGAATATCATTAGTTACTTTTAAAAAATATTTAGATATTCTACACTATCAATCCCAAAGATAACCAAGAATTTTTAAATAGTAATCAATTGTACATATACTAGTGCAAAAAATGCATATTTTATTTTAGAATTTATTTGATTCAAAGAAATAATTCGCAGATCGAGTAATGTTAATGGCTCGTAGTGAACATGTTGCATGAGTGATGCTTCCTGCCTTTTTAGGCAATAAGGCATGAAATGAGTGTGTGAGTATGTGTGTTGAACACACATGGACCTCCTATCCCTTTCAAGAATGACATTGAACCAATAGGCTCTTTAGATGGTCTACCTAAATTAAATAATTCTATAAGCCCCCCGAAAGGCCGCCACCAGGAAATCCAGTAAGAAATGAACAGTCATTGGTAGCGGTCTCATTATTCTGCATCCCTTTCGCTGTGTACGTGAACTTCACACATCCACGAAACGGGCATCTGAATGTTCCTCTCGCAGTTAGATCTGTAAGGCGGTAGTCCAGATGGGTTTCTAAGGGACTCGCTTCTGACTCTTCTGTCGCACCAGCATTCGAATTGACGATGGGTACTGGAGTTGCGTTGTCTTCTGGTATCGCGTTCAGTGGTTGATTCCTTTCTTCTGATTGCCTGGACAGATTGGTTCTGCTCGAAAATATTTATACTAATTGTTCTTCTTCAATTTTGTGCGCTGTTTTGAGATGTCTTATGAGCCATTTCGGTATAGATGGTTTCTGGCTCTTCTTCTTGAGGGACTCTTTGTTTATAATCTTGAACACACATAACGTTTGTGTACATTATTTGCCAGTTAAGTCCAAGCTGTAAGTCTGGATTTCATGCCGTCACAGCTGTCAACATTGGTATACTCGAGGCAGATAAGCCTGCGAAGGTAATATGTATTAAACTTCCTTGTACTAAAACAACACTTTCATCTTATTAGTATTATTTCTATGAATATTATTTAAAATAAGTTATTCTTTTTCACTGTGTTATCCATTTACTTTGTTTGTTTACTCTGCTTTATTTAACGAGTTAGGTGAAATGTCCAATGAACGATATTAATAAAAATATTTTTGTTTGTCTTGATCGAGATAAAACGTATAAGTCTAAAAATGAACTCGAAGAAACGAAGTATGGGAGGTTAAAATGTTCTTCTCTCCAGAAATGATAATATTCATAGATAATAATGTAAATAATATTGAAATTCGGCTTCTTAAATAATTGTATATCTTGAGATTGGAAGATAGTCTAACTGCTAATTGAATTTTGTTTGGAATAAAGAAATTTATTGACTTTTTAACTTGTACTTGGTTATGATAATAAAATATATTTTCAAATGATGATTGGCTTTAATATTCATTTATATTTGGAATTTTATTATAATTTTTATACATAATAAATCATTATGTTTATATACATTTTTATTAATACACATGTTAATATACATGTTTTCAAAATAATAATATAAATTATAACCTTATATTATTATTATATAAATTATATCATTTAATGTAATAAATACTTCTTACTTCATCTGCTTTTTCTCATTAATAACTTTGTTATAACCTCAAAATGATCGACTCTTAATGTTTCAATAAGTGAATGAGAATTTTTTAATTTTGTTTTAAATCACGTGACAAAATTAGTAACAAAAGGAGTAAACATTTATAGATGATATGTGATTTTATTATATGCCTATATGATAGTAATGTAGTAGATTACGACAGTAACCATCAGCGAATGTATTTAACTCCATTTAAATATTCAGCATTATGATCTATTAAAATTCAACTATATTTACATTCGGACATAGAAGAGTGTCTTCTATTACCTAAAAAATGTTATACCGAAACCTACATTAAATATGTAATATTTGTTACAGTCACTCTCAAAAACATAATAGCTGTGAACACATCCAATGATCATATACGTCTTAAAAGTTTGACAAGAACAGTCTGTTGTTTGTTGTTAAAGGCAATATTAGTAAATAAATGAAAGAATGGGAGGCATGTTTAGCAGATAAAAGACATTCTGATGCAGGAAATCCAGCAGAGTATAAGCCTTTGTAAATCGTGTTAGTGAACAAACGGTTCAAGCCTTTTTAAGGCTAATATCAAGTTTGTATCGAAGGCAATTTCACATCATTGACAATGAGAACCTAAGTCAGTAGCTGTTGACGGTAGTGCCTATTCATTGATCGTATTACGACATAATCTATGAGTTGCGTCTTTGATATGGTGTTAAACGGATAAATATCATTATCACTGTAGTGACCTACGGTCATTAACATATTTATTTATATATATAATTAACTATATATATAATATAATTATATATATACAGGGTGTCCCAAAAATATGTATACACATTAAAAATTTAATTTTATTGATTAAAAAAGTAAAAATAAGTACGAGTAATATTTATTTATATTGGTCACAGTTTGTTCTCAAACTGACGTCCATCTTGATCCAGACACTTCTGACAACGCGAACCAATGGAATCGCACACATCAACAAACATTTCCCTTAGTATTTTGCTGCATTCATGTTCAATTGCTTCTCTCAATTCAGCGATTGTTGCAGGTTTCTTAGCGTAGACTTTGTCTTTTAAG
>MQRK01184074.1:443-14118 GCA_001938485.1 Girardia tigrina | reverse complement strand
ATATATATATATATATATATAGTACAAACCTATTTTTATGCAATTTTTTATTTGTGTGAATTGTTTTGTGCAATTTTTTTTGTGTGATCTCATACTCAATTATTAAATTATGAGATTACACAAAAAAATCGCACAAAAAAAATCGCAAATATAAAAAATCGCATACAAACGGAACGCATAAAAACAGGTTTGAGTCGACATTTTAGGTTTCTTTTATTAAACTTTGTCATAGCCCTACATTCTTCAACTAAAAATTACCGTTTTTATAAATATTTTTATATATATTAATATTATATATTAATGAGTTAATACGAAAAAAGGGTTTCTTAATTATTAAATATTTATTATATTGAAAATTATATAAATGATCCCACTTAACAATTTATATTGTTTTAAATAATTATTAAAATTTAATTTATCGTTATTTTACTGAGAAATTAAATTATATTTATATTTTTCATAAATAATTAAACGTCAGTAAAAATATGTATCATTTCAAAAAGTAGATAATAAAATTTAAACATAAAAATGTATTTAAATAAATGTATAAATTTCTCTTTAAACTGGTTCTTTCAATAAAACGAAAGAAAACGACAACAATAGAGCTCAGGAAGCTGTGAATGCGATGGGTAACGAATAAGTGATTATCCGGTGTTTATTTATTATTCACACTTATAAGGTCCAAAATATAAATGGTGAATTAAATATTTTACAATATTAATTTTATCAATAAAATATGTTTTGAAAAATTAAAAATATTTAATATAAATTTCCTTAAATAAAATTTAAAAGTGATATCAATCTAAAATAAAAAATACATCCTCAATAATCAGAACTCAGTTAAAGGTAAGGCAGATATGTATATTGTTAATTGGGTCGATTTCCAGATTATTATTTTCTACCATTTCAAATCAAAACTAAATAATTATTTCAAAAATTTATTATAAATTAAATAACATTGTGTTCAAGATTCAAATTGTAGTTATTATTATTACGTCGTTATTATCGTTATTTATGTTGATCTCCTCTCTCTGCTTTCTCTTTTATCTCGTAAACGTTTCGAATTAAAAGAATGACAATCTGTGTTAACTTAATTTGGTTTTTTTATAGGTATATAAATGATATGTTAATTTCGAATTTTTAAAAAAATCAATTTAAATTTAATTAATTGTCATTAATAAAATTATGGAAAAAATATAGGTTTTTTAAATAAATGCCGTGTAAATAACAAAAATTTCAAATATGAATGTTGTTTGATTTAAAAATAAATTTTGTTTGAGTCGTAGAGGTATATAATCAATATATATATAATCAAAAAAATGTCGTTAATCAATTTGTGTGGCTTATCGATCAATCGAAAATTGACTGGCGTATTTAATCTACCGAAAAAAGTGGAAATCGCTAAAGATTTAATAGAGAAACTCACAATTTTGTGTAGCGAAAACGAATTGTTTATATTTGCTCTCATCGATGGATTGGAATCCACTAATTCGTGTCACATGTATCAGTTGGACTATCGCGATTTGAATAAACATGAATTTTGTATTTTAATGAGTGTCTTGAATGACAATTATGACAAATCGATTGATAAAATTTGATCGATCGATAATCAAATCGAATTGAGAGTTAATGACAAAGAATTGCCTGGTGTTAATCGAGGTGATAAACTAAATTTTCAAAGGGCCCAAATCATTCCCGACGAGATCGAGATACCATCATGCGCGCCTGCTACCTCTGTCCGGTTCTTGGGCAAATCGGGGATCGGGCGGATCACATTGCTTAGAATTTAAATTTAAATGAATCCTCCTTCGTTAAATTAAGGTAAAATACTTTATTTAGAAAACGAATTTTGTAATTTTTAGTAATAAAAATAAATAATAGTTGTTTTAAGAGTTATTTTTGGGCCTCGCATCTCTTTCAATAATGGTTTTGAGCATATAGGCTCTTTAGATGATTCACCCAAACTAAATAAGTCTATGGGCCACCCGAAAGGCCTCCTACAGGGATGTTAACCTTTCGATTTTGTGCACGCTTTGACAATCAGGGAGAAATATGGGTAGCGATCCCATGATTCTGCATCCCTTTGGCTGTGTACATGTACTTCACAAATCCGCGAAACGGGCATCTGAAGGTTCTTCTCGCAGTTAAATCTGTAAGGTGGTAATGCAGATGGGTTTTTAAGGGACTCACTTCTGAATTTCCTGTTGCAGCACCATTCGGGTCGACGATTGGTCCTTGAGTTGCATTGCCTTCTGGCATCGCGGTCAGTGGTTGATTCCTTTCTTCTGATTGCCAAGATTGATTGGTTTTGTTTGGAAATATTTGGACTCATTTTTCTTCTTTTATTTAAGGCGCTGTACTAAGATGTCTGAAAGCCATCCTTTGGTCTTGTTCTTTCGGCATAGATGACAATTGAATATTTCTGATTATTCTTCCTGAGAGACTCATGGTATTAACAACATCACAATTTGAATGTAAACATTAATTGACAACACAAACAGATTCTTCACAATAATTCTCAGTAAGCATCTTTCTTTGATTGATATACTTTTTGTTTCTGTATTCAAATCTAAAAAAAACAATTAATGGGAAATTTTTTAATATTAATTTTTAATTTCTCATAATTTTATTGGATAAAAAGCATTACGTAATTTTCAAAATAAACATTATTTTTTAAAATATATTTAATTTAATAAGTTAAAATCCTTTACTAAAAATATTATTAAAATTCATAATTATAAAACTTTAATTAATTAGTACTTAAAATTAATATCATTAGATTCAAATAAACAATCAATAAACATATCAACCCCATCTGAGTAGGAGAGTCACAAATCTAAACAGTATACAAACTCAAACTTACAACATTCCAAATTTTCCCTCACTCATGGTCTATAATTTTTTTTCTCGTGTCGATTCAATTTTATCTGCTCCACGAACTCACACAAGCAAGATTCGTATGAACATTGAAACAGTTTTATTTTTTTTCAGGATATGTTTCATAGTTCGTAGTTTGTTGTACCCTTTCTTTATTCTCTCTCTGATACCTGTCTCACAAGTCCCGTGAGGAGACATTATTGATCCATGGTAACTGAACTCGGTTACACACTCGATTCCTGACATCTAGCAACCTACTGTTTGTATTTTCACATCACCATATAGATTCATAATCTTGGTATTTTTTATGTAGATCTTTAGTCTCAGGTGCTGGAACACTCCGTTTAGAATACACAGATTTCTTGTTAACTAATTGGAATCTTTGTAAATGAGACAAAGATCATCTGCATAAGCCAAATGATTGATCTTCAGTTCAGTTCCATCCTCATTTCGTAGTTGTGCCCTTCCTGTCAGCCCAGTTGTTTCTGCTAGTTTGAATGCCCTGTCAAACACAATATTGAACAATATCGGTCATAGGACACGACTAGGTCTTACGCCTTTGAACATTGTGTACTCAGGCTCACAAATTCAACCCCTCGTGAAATTGGGTAATCACTAATGTTACACCAAACTAATTAGAAATATTACATTGCATTTTCAAACGTTGTGAAACTGTTGCAAAGGAGATCAAAAGGTCAAAAGATGACCCACAAGGCTCTAGATACTTCTCTGATACAAATATTATTTGTTTTTCCATAAACGATCTTTCTTTTGAATTATTAAAATAATATTTTTACATTGAAATAAATTCATTAAATAAAAAAATATCTTATCACAAATTTGTAAACTATTCGAATTGTTAAAATGAAAATAAACATTTTGTGGTTTTATTGAATAATTGTATTAATATATATACATATAAACATATACTTATATAATTTCTGCCATCAAGCAATATTTGATAGAATAAAATACCGGTTCGTCAGACTCCAAAGAATGTATTAATTATCCAAACTCATTAATCTTGCAACATTCATTTATCCCTAATGTCCGTTAATTTATGTGAATAATATTTTTTAGGAGACTTTTATCGCTTGTATGACAAGAAAGTCATAAAACAAAGTGTATATTACGATTTTCGTTTCGTTGTTTTTAAACTATCACAAGTCGACAGAATAAGATAGAATGAAACTTTCTCATAATAATTTGAGATTTTTTGCAAAATTAACATCATACTTTTAAAAGTCAATTTTGAAAGAGATTTTATTCTGAGACCTTTATACATACGACACGTCTTTTGCAGACGTGACATCCAAAGAAGGAGTCTGACTTACAGTAATTAATATCCTTTCTGAACTCAGAATAGTTCTTTTTTACATAGAACAAAATTATTATATTGTCAGACTTTCCATCATTTATTTACTTAACTATTAATACACAATATATTATTTGGAATTAATTAGATTAGATTGACAGTAAAACTTTGTAAAAAAACTATTGAAGAAAGGCAAACAAACAAATTAACTGCAAACAATTTATTTACAAATTTTGTGTTTCAAAAATTCATTTAAGTTTACAAGATCAATGTGAATTTCATTTAAATATAAATAACAAGATTGACTGCAATAAAATTAAAAGATTTTTTAAAAAATTATTATATATTTAGTAATGTACATTTAGTAATGTTTAAACAAATATATAATGTATAAACACATGAAGTTTTGTGATAATAAAGTTTTAATATCGTTCAAACATTTCTTCAATATGTTTGATGAATTCCTTCAGTCTGTAAAATAAAGTAGTAAAAACTAATCGTATAATATAATATTATCAAAAGTTATTATTATTTATTTATAGGCTGTGTCGTAAAATACGGCGTTTTTTAAATACGTGTATTAATATAAACACTATAGATAATCCCCTCCTTTCTCAAGAATAGATCGTAGGTCCATACACATATTTTCAACAACGTCTTTCATCCTCTCTTCTTGAAATGTCGGCTAGTGGTGTAGAAGAAATTTCTCCAATTCCTCTTTTGTTTCATACTAGAAAACCAGGCTATACGATGATTTAGAGAAAACGCCGTTTTTTACGACCCAGCTTATATTATCAGACATCTTGCTTTGAGAATTTTTATTTCCCATCATCTAGTATATAAAACAAAATTCCTGTCGTCTCTAATTCATTGTTAAGCATTGACGAATGTATTTGGAGAAGAAATTTATGAATTTACAGAACATTTGCAAGCCGAATAAAACATCGATTCGAAATTTGAAAATTTAAATTACCAAATGTGAAACTTTATCATCACAAACTGAAAATAAACATCAATGAAACGAATTGACCATTTATTTTATTGTATCATGAGATTATTTTTCTCTTCAATAAAATCGTTACTATTACTGAAATAACGATTCAACTGTAAAATTGATAAATCAGTTTACGATTTCAATATTATAATCTAGTTAAATAATTTCATCGAAAATGTATGATAAAAATGTACGCAATCAATCACAAGTTTGTGTGAAACTTTGGATTCGATTAATACTTCTGAATTTGCCGTTAAACTTTGAAGTTTCTCTTTATAAAGCAAATATTTTTAATCAAAACTATACTTTGACTTTAATTAATAACAAGTTAAATTAAAATAAAAAATTAAGACATAAAAAAAATTTAAAAAAACAACCGCAACGTAATTATTTAATATAATAATTAAAAAAGAGAAATTATGTTGTGGTATTTTATTATATAAATAAAGATTTTAGCTTGTCAATGTTATTAAACATTTTCTGTGTTTATAAATTTAGTGTACATGTGTGGTCGGTTTATCTTTTGTGTGTGTGTTTTAATCGAATAATGATTAATGTTCCGTATGGACGATATGAAGTTTTTGTGACAATAAAGTTTTAATATCGTTCAAACATTTCTTCAATATGTTTGATGAATTCCTTCAGTCTGTGTTAAAAAAACTTCAATTATTAAAAGTTCTCAGTGATTTATTACTTGATAGAAATAATTTTAATTCTGTTGGTCAGCATGTTTTTAACAAGAATAACTTAAATTGAAGATGGATTTGTTTAAGTGTCGTAAAAAAACAATTAGTTTCAAACAACTTTGTTGTTATTAAGTATTTTTTGGCACTTCAAATAAGCTGAAATATTTTCAAGCAATATGTGAGGAATATTTTAAATTGTTTGAATATGTAAATGTATGGATGCTGTATGTATGTTGAATTTATAATAGTGATTCTCCCACCCAGAAGGAAATTGGTATTTTTTATTAAATTTAAAGTGATTGACTATTCGAACATAATTAAAATAATCATTTTATAAGTTCATATTTTTTTAATTTAACAATTAAAATTAAGTTTAATATTTTTTAGTAAAATTTAAATTAGATGGATTTTTAATAATTTGATGACATTTTTATTATTTTGGGATTTATTGAGAAATGGTAAAAATTAATATTTGTAATTAATATTTTTTAGAGGTTAAATATTTTAAAAAAATGACTTAAAAATTGTTCGAATAATCATGATTAAAAATAGAAATAATAAAACCAATTAGAATGATGACAAACGATGAAATACTTTCTGAGAGTCGTAATGGCTCTAAATGTGATTGTAATAAAAATTCAAACGAGACTTGTTTAATGTTCTTAATACAATACTTTATCATTCATTCATACAATAAAAGCATTCATTTTCTGAAAGAATTTAAAACAGAATAAAATGATAACAAAAAGTTCAAATGGATACTACCAGGTAATCTTACCCATAAAATTCTCCTTTTCAGTGTTATTATGCTAAGTAACATCAGCTCTACCTGATTCATAGGAAAAAAATGTATCTTTTAAAAAACATAATAAAAATTTATATCACATGATGAAATTCAAAGTATCTTTAGACATGCAGGGAAATAAGAAAGATTAAGTACGTTTCGTTTAATGATTATGAATTTTTCGAACGATCAGTCAAAATTTATTCAAAAAATGTACGATACAGTAATTGGTTTTACTTTGATTCGTTTGTAATGGTTATGTATACTAAAAGACGAAAAATAAGCAAATTATGTAAAATATCTATCCAAAATTCTACGATTAGGCAGTTTTTGTCGAAAATTTTTCAAAGTGAACTTCTATATGGATTCAAAAGCAGTCCTGAAGGCTGAATTCATAGAATGAATCATCAATTGAAAGTACTACATCAAACTAGTCAATTAAATAAAGAACTTCCGACTCAATAAACGCAACTTAGAAATTTTATGCGGTATAAAAACACCTTTGTAAACGATTTCATAAAATAACTTCCTGCAGCTGAACAACAAAATACACTGAAACGCTAACATCTTCGTATAATAAAATATATAAAAACGTAAATGACTGCATGTAAATAAGTGCCCCTAATATACTGAAAAACTATAGCATCAATTACATATCAACTTGTTTCAAATTGGTGAAGACATCCATAGAAGGTTTCTGAAGAAACAATTTTAATAAAAATTAATGAAATTTAAAAAATTATTTTTTTTAATTTAGTCTCATTGCTCGTATGAGCTTCGGCATTCTGTCCAGGTCAACGGATCCCTTCTTTCTGAAATGTGGATAATGTCCCGGTTGATCACCCTGATGAGAACACTTTGATCAGCGTTATCTTCAGCTTGTAATCTGGTGGCTCCTTTACGATGTATTGTGCAAGCTCCGAAAATCAATGCCCGATCGTTGGTTTAAAATCATATCTTCCGTTCTTTAAAATGATAAGTCGTTTGTAAAAATTATATATTTCTTTACAAAACATTTTTTAATTTGCACTCGTTTTTTTCAGTACAAAAAATTGTGGTTTTTTTATAAAATCCAATTTAAAACTATATAATAGACTAAAAAATTGTTTAAACGTCACGCTGAAAGATCTGCTACTTGCAATTGTAAGTAAACTATGATATATATAATAGTTTACTTACAATTGCAAGTATTAGGTGATGGAAAAAAGGCATTTCAACAAAGTGATTTAATTCACAAGTTAAGAATGTGTGTTGAAAATTTTGATGCAAATTTAAATAAAAATTTAAAAGTAATTGAGTGACTTTTTAGTGCAAACTTTCAGGTGAAGTGTAAACTTAAAAGTTACTAAATTTTTAAAAGTTTTTTTCCACGGGTGACTTGCTGCTTATAATCTTTCTAGTAATTTACTTATTGATTTCCATTTAATTTTCAATAAAATGTTTTTTATCTATAATTCACATAAATGTTTTTTAACATAATTTTAAATACAGCCTTTTTTGTAAAATTATCTGGAGCACTACTAAGGAATTATTTTATTATTCACTTTTTATGTTAATTTATAATTGTGTTTTAAAAATTAAAAAATATCTTTCTTTCATTAAATTTTTTCTATTAGAAAATAAATAAAATACACTAATTTATTTCTAATATTAGAATGAAATGTAAGAAAACTTCTTTTTTTGTTTCAAGTCTTTCATTAACGCTTAATGAAATTTTATTCTAAAACTTTTCGGAATGAAATAAATTTAATTATCGAAGGACCAAAAGTAATTTATTTTAACCGAATAAAAACAAAAAAATCAATCAAACAAATATAAACCAAAGAATATGTGTTCTCATTGCCGAATTTGTTTATTATGACCCCTGGGTGATACAAGATTATATTTAAAATAAATAAATAATTTATTTTTAATTAAACAATTAAGTCGCAACAATAAATTACTAATATTACTTTTCAGTAAGTGGCTTTTGTAAATATTGTATTTTTTATTGTTAAATTAAGTTTAGGAAAAACATGTTAAAATAAAAAAGCAAAAAAGTAAGACTATTTCTGATATATACATGATTTGGAAAGGCTTTGTTGTCCAAATAGCGACATCAAAATAGTGACACATTCAAAATAGCGACCATCGAAAGAGGGATTACTCGAAAATATTTTTATAAGTAAAAAACGAAACAATTTAGAAACATTTACTTGGAAATTTCAAGTTTAAGAACTCTTGAAAACTGTATTGATTTTGAATTTGTTATACAACAGTAACCCTTTTATTCAAGACTCCATTTTTTTCATTTTCGGAACTAAATTTCTATTTTGTAAAATTTGGGTGTAATTTATTTGTTAAACAGATTCTTATTATTGTAACGCCTCAAAATATTTCTAAGTGGAATGGTTTAAAATTTCTTTTGACCCTTGCAAGGAATTATGCAATCTTTCAATCTTTCAAATACCATTTATATCTCGAATACTGGGATTTTCGGTACTTCGTATCTATTTGTCCACCTCAATATTTATCTTCAAAATAATTTATTAAAGGTACTAGTTGTGGTGGATAATCGGCAACAAGTTCGACCTCATCTTTTCAAAGAAAAGCTAATATAATAACCACCTTTATTGATTTGCGGATAATTTTGTTCTGTACATATTGCACTTTAAATCCTTTATTCTCAATTTTTGTCTAAATCAATTGTCTAAAATAAAAGTAATGGCCTCAAATTTGTGTTTCTGAAAATTTTTCTGTTATTTTATTTTTAGAAACTGATACAAAAGCTATTTGAATACTTCTGGGAAAAAGTTCATGCTTTCAAAATGTGATATGACTTCCAGTTTTATGATAGCTTGATTTTTATTATTTCGTAAAAATTACACAGAGTTATTAAGTTTCTCTTATTAAAGCATGTAATAAAAAATAATGAAAAAGTTCGTTCATTTATAGTATGTTTCAAACTAAAAGGAATTATCTGCTCGCGGATCGCTGTAGTTTTATAAGTAGCAATCTTTCATCCATGTGTAAGATGAAGGCAAAAATAAAACAAAATTGTGTCAAATATAATCAAAACAATAATGTATTCGGCATGATATTGTCTTTCTAGTTATGGATCATATCGACATCTCTTTTGTGTCGCTTAATTCGATTTAAATAATACTTTGGACAAATTTTTCAGTTTTGAATTTTCCGATAAATCTAACGAAAATGAAAGTCAAATTTTGAGTTATAAAACACCAACTAAATGTATTAAATTTTGTCAGGTAACATTTCAAAAGAAACAATATTATATTTCGTTTGATTTTTCTCTAAATGAACAGTCTCAGTCATTTACTGAATGTGTTGCAAAAATGATTTTTTTAATGTATATTAAGGCTTAATTGTTTTGAAACAAAAAATTATAGTTTAAAAAGAATGTTTGTTTTCGTTTATATGTTTTCATGTCTATCAATAATTCTAAATATTAAGAACACCAATTTGACTTTCCATATTTTTATTTAAATAACAATTTTGATTGTCCTTAAGACAATCTTTGTCAAAGCTTTCGTACATTTGCATTCTAAATTAAATTGATTAATGAATTAATTCTTATTATTTTTTAGCAAATGGGGAAATAAATATTTTAATAAAATATTTACTAAAAACTTATTGGAAAGAAATTAAAATGATTATTATTTATTTAAAAAATATTAATTTGATTTATTTATTAAAAATTGTAAAAACTAATTAACTTATTTAAAATTGTACAATTATTTGAAATTAAAAATAAATTTAAACATAACATATTTTTAGATAATAAGAATTAAAATATTAATCATTCATCTGGTAGGAGAGATACAATTATAAATCAACATACAACATTCAAACACAAAACATCAAACATTCAAAATATTCCTCACACTAATAATTTACATAAAAATAAATTTGCTGTACAGAATAAGAAAGTAAATAATTAAAGAAAATTATTTGGAGTTTTTAAAAAATGGACATTCAATAAAATCAAAATTTGATAAATTAAAATTTCAATCAAAGATGTATGGCTATTATTTATCTAATATTTTTTTTATTATACTGAAAATAATTCGTTTTAATACCATGCACGTTTTAATTTTTACTAAACATTATCCATTTAAATACTGAGTATTTCTTAATTTTTCCTTAAATAAAACTTAAAATACTGAACAAAAACTATTTTTTTTACTGAGCAAGTACTATTTATTTTACATAGCATTTATTAAAAAATTCTGTGCAAAAAATTTGAAGTCTATATATATTTATAAGTATTGCTTTTAATTTGGTTTTAGTACTTTTTGGCAATCAATTAAATTATAATTTAATAATTATGTTTCTTTTGTGTTGATCAAATTAAATCAAGTGTTGATTTAATATTATAATTCCTGTTTTTATTTCTTCTTTTTTTTGTTAAATAATTATAAAAGTATCACTACAGACACATTCGAAGTAAGGACAGTCTTTAAAAACTAAGGACGGATGGCAACCCTAGAAATATACTTTCCATGAAACTGTTAGTATACGTTTTTATTTGATTTACTTTGAAGGATATTGAATAAACATGATAGGAACTAGCAAATCTAAAGGCGATGTTATAAGAAGACACAGGATAAAATCTACTGAAATTCATGAATCTTTTTTTTATATCAGTGATCTTCTGATTGTCGGAATCCTAAGTTATTTACAATTATACTAGAATATTTTATTACAGTAAGTCTTAGAACATTGAAATAACAGTAATACCATTAGAAAGGGTTTTTTTATATTAGACAGTCGTTGAAAACTTTGGTGTAATACCGTCAATTTGTCAGAGTGTACTGCATTAGATAGATTAATTTTTCTGTAAGATCAGTTGTGTACTGTGATGGGTTGGGTACCGTGCAGGTCAAACTATTAATACCTATTAGGTTTTGTATATCCTTAATATACTCAAAGTCTTGTAATGTTCAAACGTATACACAAGCAAAGATAAAACTTTAAATGTTAACTGAACAAACATGTTCCTCTACTACTTTTATACTTTGCTCTTGATTCTTCTAAAAACACATTGTTCGATAATATCATATTGGTATTAATATTTTGGCTGAAATGGTAATATAATATAAGATTAAGATAAATATATTTTTTTAGAATTTTGTTTTACATACGTTTGATATAACTCCGCCTCTTGTAAGATTATTTTTTAGTAAATTAATTATTTTTTATTATTTTATAAAAACAAATCGTATAATCAGTCAATCTAAATTAAATTCAGTCGATAAATTTGATTTATAATGGAGATTAATTACCATTCTTATTTTTATAAAATGGGTTATTTAAAAAATATAAATACATTTATTAATTTGATAACTTAAAATATATTTTATCGTAATTCAGCGATTAAAAAGTTCATTAAAAGTTTAAATATGATGAAATACAGAATATTAAAACAATGTTTTCAAATATAAATTTCAAATTAAATTATAAATATAAATAAATATTTTCGATTTATAGTTTTATAAATGTTTTGTTACTGTAAGACAATCAGATAATTTGTAATGAATGAAATATCAAAGTCAGTGAGAAGCGGAACACAGAGAAGTTGTCGATTGACCAAACATTTGCAAGCTGAAGCTATTCGCAATTAGAGAAAGCATCGATTGTCTTTATTTGGAATAGATGTAAATTAACAGTTACTCTTTTTGAGAAAATGTAAATACTGCTTTCAAAAAAATGAATAATGCTTGTTCTGATATTTTTGATGTTGGTGTGAGAGCGGGCGCAGCGTGGCTGCGAGGTCACGGTTTTGAGAAATCAGTGTTTCCGGGACGAGGGGGAACATAAAGTAATCTTACGGTCAACACCAATTGCTGGCATCTGCTGAAGACTCGTATTTGAAGAAATATAGATCAAAATCGATTAATTTAGATTTTTATGATAATGATAAAAATTTTTGAGTGAAATCCTATTGAGAAATGCGTCACTGTAACTACTTTGATACATTTCGATCTCCTTGTAGTCAACATTCACACAAAGATTTTTAGGATTTGCAATATAAACCTCCAGAAAAAAGATCAAACGCATCAACAGTTTTTTTTTGGAAAACAATAGTGTAACACGGAGATCATGAATAATATAATAATACCGATAAAATTTGATTCTCTGCTGAATGTCAGGCATAACACTCGATTCATTTACTTTATCACAATCAACTCAATTCTCCAAATGAAAACTAATGCATCCGATACTAAATCGCGATTGAAAATCGAGCTTTTTCATATCCATCGCAACAAAATTCAATTTTCAATGAATCAAAAAACACTCAGAGATCAAAATCTTTTTATTGTTATTCAAACGATTTCAAAAAAATTTAAATTAATTACAAACACAAAACGTTGGATTAATTTCTTTATTTCACGGTTCCCACAATCAATCGATCATTTTACATCAAATCACGTATCAACAACAAAATCAAATTACGCCAAAATTTTTACCTTCAAAATATTTCATTTAAACAAAATTTCCGCTCAATAACAACATTAAAAACATCCACACAATAAACAAAAATTTCATTTTTGTACAAAAATTCAATAGGATGAAATCTACGTCCAGATTTCATTTTTTTAATTTGCCATTTTGGCAAGATCTTTTTTTTGTTTCATTTGATTTTTTTATTTATTTTTCCCAATTATATTTTTTCCAATTTTTTTTCTCAATTATTTTTGTTAGAATGTAAACTAATTTATTTACAAACAAACATTTTGCACAAAGCAAAATTTTACAAAGATATACAAATAATTCTTTAATAACTCTTTTTTTGAAATCGATAAAATATTGTTCAAATTGCATATTGATCAAATGAAATTCTGAATTAACTAGAATAATAATAATGTTAGTAGGGGAAAAATGGGCATTCGACACACAACCCCCCCCCTCGTAATTAGTTACCGTGGTTGCCATGACAACGGTCGCGGTTACCATGGCTACGGTCGCGGTTACCATGGCAACGGTCGCGATCACCTTGGCAACGGTCGCGGTTACCA
>MQRK01184072.1:4215-19765 GCA_001938485.1 Girardia tigrina | reverse complement strand
TTATAAATAAAAATATTTTTAATAAGCAATTTTAAAAATTGATTTTGAAAATAAAGTTTAAATAATTTTTTGAAATAAATTTTCGAAATAAATTTTCAGGATTTTAAAAATTAAATCGACAAGAATTTAATGGATTAATTTGGGTCGAGATAATTAAATTAAATTAACAGGAAAATTTGTTTTAGAAATGTGAATTGTTATATGAATAAATTTTGGTGTTTTAAAAAAAATGAATTCTGATATAGACGTTGCAACCACTTCTCACATCTCTTCAATCTTGGAAATAAATATCGAAGCTAAACTTGGTGCTATTGGAGAACCCATAGTTACCCCATCAACCTGTTGATACCAATTATTATTAAATAAAAATCGTAAATTCGATGTTGCAAAATATAACAATTCCCGAAAAGCAATCTCATCAACTAAATGGTGGTCATTAACATTATTTCTCAATAATTTTCAACATAAGTTTTGAATCTAAATATTTAGCGATTCTGTACTGGGAAGTGTTAATCATTGAAATTACTGGTCTCATAAGAATTCCGTCTTTATGAACTTTTGGGAGACCATAAAGCTTAGCAGGTTGAGAACCAACCGAACGCAATTTAGATTCCATAATCATCAAAACGCACTGGTCAACGCACTGTCCTGATGGGTCTTTTCTCCTCTGAGTCGGTCTGCTGCAGTTCTGATTCCTCATGCACAGATTCATTCCCTTCGTCTTGATTGAACTACACCACACCCTCTTCTTCAATTGTCTCTTCCTTACCCACTTCATCTTCGCGTTAGGCTGCTGATGTCGGGTTCTATCGGCGAATATGGCCGACGTGATACAGAGTTCCGTCCACTTTCACCTATTGTGCTAATGACATCCCTGTCACTTTTGCACGTTTCCACTTGGTCATGCAGTAGTGTGGCGGCGTTGGCTAAACAAAAACTTTGTCTCCGATTGCTAACTTCGGATTTGTTCTGGCTCGCTGGTGCTCTGGTTGTACATGAGCAAATATCCTTGGAAGTATACCAAACAACCATCTCGTTTACGTCAATTAAGCTGTTAATCTGCTAGCTTATTTCAATTTTAGTAAAGATTTTTTTTACTGTTTAATAATGATTCATTCCTTCTTTGAACCAAAAGTGAAAATCTTCAATTATCAGACTATTGAAAATTTAAAATTAATTTAAAATGAAATGAAAAATTAAAATGATAAGTTTATTTTCGATTAGAGTTTAAAGTTCTAAGTATTTTATACAGTGTACCAATATAACAGTTCCATGTAAACATGAATATTTAGAACACCAATATGACTTATAATATTTTTATTAATTAAAAAAGTTTGATTGTCCACAGGACAATCTTTGTCAAAGCTATCGTACGATTGCATCCGTCTAATTAATTAATGACTTTAATTTTATTATCTGACCAAATAGGATTTCATAAATTGTTAAAATACTTATTCAAAATTTTATTTGTTAAAAAGTAAAATGAATATTAATTATTTAAAAATATTAATTCAATTTATTTATTTAAAAATTGTAAATAAAATAATCATCATATAAAAATTTTACAATTATTTTAAATTAGAAATAAATTGAAACATTACATACTTTCAGATAATACGAATTAAAATATTAATCATCCATCTGGGTAGGAGAGACACAATGCCAAATCAACAGACAACATTAAAACACAAAACATCAATCAATTTAAATATTCCTCACAATGAGTTTTCTAAAGTATGCTTCGTCAAGACAAAAGATAAATGAGACCCCTATGGTCAGTCAAATTTGATTATTAAAACAAATATTATGTAATATACAACCTCTATTATTATATAAAAGAATGTAATTGTTTCATTTGGCCATCGGATAAATTTGTATACAAATTAAAACGAATCTCAATGGTTAAAATATTTTTAAAAATTATTTTTTGAATGCTTTAATTTTATTTATTTCAATATATATAAAAACTAATTGCTGTTCATTATTCTATAAATAATCTTTAATTGATTATTTAATGTCAAATTTTGTTATAATGAATGATTTATTGCGAATTAATGTAAAGATAAATATAATGATATATATTGCTTTTAATAAAATTAATCTTGATTAATTATTATTAGTATTACAATTAATTAAAGATTATTACTTCCAGGGCCGGATTTTATAAGTCTAGGACCTTACACATATGAGGATGTCTAAGGAATTGCCTCTTGCATCAAAAACGTTTGGAAACATTTTATTTATTAAGAGCATTAATATGTCTTCTGAAATTTTTATTAAGATTTGAATCTGTTGAGGATTTTTAGTTTTCCTAAACAAAATTCATAAACAACCGTTTTAAATTTCCTGAACTCTATTTTTAATAATATTAACTTCCGGAAAAAATTATTTTTGTCCCCCACCCTGGATTTTTGGTTAATAAAAATCTTAAACTACTGTATCTTCTTATTAAAAAATTAATAGACATTAAGGAAATAGAAAGACCTAAATGTTACAAAATTTGTTATGGGTCTTGTGATCTTCTCATACTTAAAAAACAGACTACATAGATAAAATGAATGAAGTAATGAGTACTGAAAAATTTCCTAAATTAAGCCTTTAAGAAAATACTAAGTCGTTACCAATGAATAATGAAACTGAATTGAATAATATATTGAAGCAAAGTCTTAAGGATAACATTATTAATCAAAAAATAAAGAAACTGTAGACATGCCAAGGTTCACAACCATCTAAATTAAATGGATAAATTAATATAAATAAAGGTAATCATCCACTCCACACTGTTTTATCAATTATCGACACATAGTGTTAGAAATTACAAAATGTTTATTATTATTTATTATTTTAAAAATTAATTTATTTTAAGCTTAATATGCCTCAAGTTCGGTCAATCGTTCCGAATTTCCGCACCAGTTCCAAATACTGATATCTGTTATATTGAACTGGGTCGGCAATAATTAAGCATCATAGGATCTGAAGTGTTTGCAAAAGGAAAGAAGTTAAGTGCATCCTTAACAGCTGGCAGAAGAGTTGATGGTAAAAAATTGAAATCAATTTTGAGTTTATATTTGAATTAATATTAGCTGCAGAAATGGATTTGAACCTTTTTGGTCTCGGTGTAAATAAATCGGTGATATCTAGGGAATTTTTTTATCACTGTCTTTTTTTATAACTTGGAAACACATTGAAACTTTCAGAGTCATCTTTACATTTTATAATTAAGAATTTTATAAGAAATAATTAAGTATTAATAGTGGTGATTCATCAAAGTAAATGCAGTATATGTATGTGTGTTTGTCAGTGAATATTATTTGTGAGTGCTGCTTTGCTTATAATTTAAAAATTTTTAGATTTTATTGCATTTTTCGCCACAACTGTCATGCATTGTTTTACAAACTTCCTCAATTTTAAAATTGCGCACATATATTGACGAGTTTCCCAATAGATAGATTCAATAAATTGGTTAGTTTAAAACAGGAGGAGCATACCATATTTAAATGCATTCTGTAAAATTGGATTTACAGGTTTGAAAAGCCATCAAGTATCCTTACGGACAAGGAAAGATAATTTCAGAATGCATTTATGAGTGGCAGTTTTTATCAGTTACAAATCAAACAAGAATTTAGCTCGCCCTACCAAAACCAATCAAACGGTTGGGTAGAATGGGTAATTCGAACAGTGTGAGACATGACTGCCACTTCACTAAAAGAGAAAGTATAGAAAAAAATGGTATGAATTATTGCCACGAATCGAATTTAATGCCACCACACAAGACTCAACAAAGTTCTCGATATTTGAAGTTGTTTTCAGATGGAAAGTGAACATCCATTCCGCAGTTGGTTGCCATACTAAAAAAAGGGATGAGATTATTGCAGAAGCCCTGATCAATTACAGATTGACAGTGGAAAAACTGAAAACATATCAAAATTAAATCCGAGGTAAAAGATATTTCAAGGATAATGAGATGGTACTGGTCAGGGTAGATCCTAATAAAAGGAACAAGAATGATTTCGAATATGAAGGCTCATACAAGATCATCAGGTTAATTTCACCACATCAGTTATAAATCCAATTCCTACATGATGTGAAAGAGAGACGCATTGAATGGTCGAAACGTTGCACAGGTTTCAAAAGAAGGGGAGAGTTATGATATTTAATTTATAATTTGTTTTAATAATAAATAGTTTATAACTCATCGTGTTTTTGATGGATAGTAAACCTATAGTAACTTGTCGAATACAAAGATTTGTTAAAAATAAAATTTTGAACACTTTGAAAAGGATTTTTTTATGTGGTACAATTTTTAAAAGCAATAAGAGCTGAACAAAGGTGATAAATTTTGAAACCATAACAATATGGGTCCAACACTAGGATCTTTAAAACAGTTCTCTGTGGAAACTCGGGGACTGAGAGAATAATTAGCATTTTGAAAAGTTCAAGAACTTTCTCATCTATGCAATAATTGTTTTTTGATAAAAGTAAAATAATTTATTACAGAGTTGGATTTTCAAATAAATACGCTCGACGAAAATCTTCGAAATTGTATTGTAAAATAAAAGAGAATCTTGAGTAAAGTAAACTAGCATATACATACATGACATAGAGTTCTATCGAGGCGGATCTGGGTAAACAATGGACAAAACAGTCTTCCAATAATATTTTCCAGGTCTGGATGCTGCTTTTAATATTTTTACTGATTCTTTCACAATTTGATTGATTTACAGAAGCATATAGATCAGGGGTGGGCACACTTAAACGTTGTATATTAGACTAAAATTTTTATTACTGTGATCGACTCTTTCAGAAATGAGAAAAGATAACACAGTGTGTTTATTAATAATAAGTAAAACAAGTTGTTAATAATCAAGTTTTATGTGAAATTTTAATTAATTTAATTTCCTAATTCTTTTTATCACAATCATGTTTCATTTCGATTTTAGTATAATTGAATGTCCGAACACCCAATCGATCTGTTCAATGCTCATAATTGCTATGAAAATCGAAAACTCTCAAATTAATATCGTTTCACTAGTGTCTGAAGAGCTGCCATGGCGATTGCGGAACAAGCTCCCTCTAAATTGTTTAGCTTAGTCAAAAATCATACTTCAAATTATTCTAAAATTGAACGATATTTATAGGTGAGCAGTTGAGCCAAATATATTTTTCTTATTTCTCAATTTATTGAAAGGAATCTGTATTAATTTTGAAATACAAATGCAACATGCGGAACATGCAAATCTGTATGATACATTAGCAATAGTCATCGAATAATTACAGGAATGTAGTCTTTTTCGTTCTAGAATACTGCCGACAATGGTCAACTACTATTTGATAGATGATCAACAAGTCCCTTTTGTCTTTTGGGAATGTTTTCTTAAATCTTTCATGTGTACTGTAGCTCTTTCTGTATTGCCTTACATGCAGTGTTAAAATAGGTTTCATCAAAACATAAACCTAGAAAATTTTCACACTATTACCATGACGCAATTGCTGTCATAACTGAAGATACTTGCGTTTCACGGTCCTAAAAGCTATCTTCGATACATCAAGATGACTTACAATGATTGAAAACACGTCAACATGCTGGTTCCCTTTGATATCGACCATTACTTAACAATCCCATTAGATAAGAAGACAGATGTTTTTGAGAAACTGGCCGCTACATTCATTAGCAAACTAGATTCAATGTAGTTTGCGATGATGGTAGATGGAAACTCAATTAATACTCATTTACCTACAAGTTTTGGCTGCTTAAGCAAAAAAATAATGTAGCCCGGAGGGATGAAACTTCATTCATGTCGGGGAAAAAGCAAGTCATTAAGTAATTATTCTAACAGTTCTTGCGAGACTGTTTTCGACAGTGAATACGAGTCAAATGTTCTTCTGTACTATCACTACTTGTATCTTTATCATTTGATGTATACGCACTTTTTTTACCATTTTTATAGTGAATGTGATGGCTTTTCGAATACTTTCTTCTTCAATGTAAAAAGCTTGACTAAGAAGCTTTTCCATCGATGTTGTTACCAAACCGTTTTCTATAAACAAGTCGTTGTTATAAAATTAAAATATCACTGAAACTATTGTAATAATGTTTTATTTTATCTATTTTTTCCTATTCACAATAACGTTTCGAATCAGATTATTTATATCAGATAATAAAACAAAAAAAAAATAAAATAATTTTTTTATTGATTTTTTATTACGTAAAATACAATTCCTCCATAAGTATTAAATGTTTCTTAACCAAAAAGAATGAAGCAAATTGTAATCATAGAGATTTATCATTTGCCCTCATTTTGTTTACATGAAGAAATATAAACCGTTTCCCCATCGATAGAGGCTGGACTTGGACTAAATTTACAAAAACATCATTCGTATCAATCATCCTCAATTTTATACCCTTCGCATCCAAATGAAGGGGGTTCTCCAGCGTAGATCTGGCACCTAACACACATGGATCCTTCTCCGTATTGTATCACTTTGTTTGTATCTACCAAATACTCTTCTCCATTAATCTTCACATATCCTTGGTCTGATAAAATAACAAACTTTGATCATAAATAAAATATAAAAGTTTTACTATCTTTCATGTAACCTATTCCCCGAGATAGAGACGCAAAAGCTACACTAAAACAACACAAACTCAAAAGTATAAACTTCATTTTTAGCATAACAATTTGAGAATAGTTGGCATTTTTATACCATATACAAGTAATAATAAATTCAATCAATCAACTGGTTGAATTTAATTACTATGCTGGTAAGGGTCACACATGGAAGCATGTACTAGCAGTACCTCGACTGAATGGTCACCAACAAAGTTCATTAAAACATTAAATTTGTACCATATGCATTGAGTATTGTTTTATTAAAATAGAAAAATAATAAAATTACATTGTATTCATTTTTAAATGAGATAAATATGCAAACCATTTCTAGAAAACCCTAAAATAAAATGACTTCCATGCAAAAATTTCGTATTTTGGTCAAGTATCTCTACTTACAGATGGACAGTTACACCTTTCCCGTCTAATCGTATAAGGGAGATGTAAAGTACAACTCAACTTAGTATACCTAATTATATTTGTTATTTTTATTTTCTTCGTTCTGATTAATTTTTGGATCACAATTACTCGGTCAAGACAATAAAATGGCAGCATTCATGTTTGAGATACATAAATAATACATTCAAAAATAATTTAAAATTTTTTTATTTTAAAATTAAATTAAATTATTTTTAATTAGTAAGAATCAAAGAAAATACCAATCATCCATCTGTCTAGGAGATGCACATTCCGAATCAACATAAAACATGCACAATATCAACACACAATTCAAAACATTCCTCACAAGGGTTATGACTTTTTGCTAACCCCATATTGGCATAGCAGGAAAAGATGAGTTTTAGCACCAGATTTACAAATTTGGTCATTTCAGATCTCAGCAAGAAAAAAAGTTCCCCCACCAAACTATTTTTCTACCGAGCCTTATTATGACCAGTAATGCACACAAAAATTTCTAGCCAAACATATTTATTTCAAAACAAATGCTGTTTAAGGAAAAATTCAATTGTTCATAGTTCTAACAGTCAAGGAAATTTATTGTTACTCAAAATAAACCTGTCGTTCAACTTCTCAGCCTATTTACACATTGGAAACATCTCCTCCATAATTTGAATAGCACGTTCTGTACACTGGATTGTTCCTTTGAATTCCATCAATAACTGAATCTGATGTTACTCAATATCTTTCAAAGCATTGCAATGTTTTGGGATATTGTTGTAATCGTGGATTCAACACATCAACTGCTGATTACCAATCTATTTGATCAGAGAACCAAGAGCGGCACCAAGGACCTGCTATGAATGCACATTAATTTTCAAACTCGCTTGTACGTGTTTGAGGAAGTAATATAAATGCAAGGAGTGCAAAAATGACACGAGAATTCCAACGGGCATTACTACTTTGTGAAAGTACATGGAATCGAATTGATGCCTTTCATAGTAATTGAAGACATGACATAGGTGGTTAAGAAACTTCATGTCATTTCGCCATCCCAGAGTTTCTTCATTGAGTTGTGGCCTGTTTGTTTGTGAACGAAAATCACTTTTCATATTTTCATAATCACGGATCAGTTCACCCACAAAAGAATACAAAATATTTGGACTTAAAAATTAAATTACATAAGTAAAGTCACAAATTTCAAATCAGCCAAAAAATAATCAGTAAGTCACTAATTTCAAAAATGTAATCATATTTTTAATAACATTATTAATATTATTATTAATGACATTTTAAACAATCATCGCTAGCCAATTAGAACGAGCTAAATCGAAATTCCTGTTTCTTCCGGCAAATACTCGGTAACCAGGCATCAAATTGATTCACTAATTTTCGATTAATAAAAAATGCAATAACTTTCTTATCAACCAAAAACTGTTTCACTCTCAATTATTAAATACGAGAACTAATTTTTTTATTCAAGTAAGCTACATATAGCGATCATTTTGAAAGAAGACAACAATTAAATACAATTACAATTACAATACAATTACAACACTTATAGTCATTATCAAAGATACTATTATAAATAAGAATGGTAAGTACAAAAATCAATGCGTCAATTATATAAAAAGCTTCAGTTTGATATTTGTTCAAAAAGTCTTCTACTATTCTTCCGACCAGAATGAATCCAAATGGTAACCTTTAATGTTTTAATTAATTGCAATTAATAAGAAAATTTTCCATTAAATTATTTTATTTTTTTGTTTAATTAATGATTTAATTAAAGTTTATTTATTTATTTATTTTATAACAGACAAATAACCAATTTAGTTAAAAATGATTTTACAAATTGTTTCTTTCAAAGAAACACTTTCAAATTCGAATTCGAATTGTTGAGATACAGAAATACTTTTGTAGTGAGAACTTTTACTGTTAGGAACCTTTATAATTAATATAAAAAGGATTTTTTGTTACTTGTTCTGTATTCTTTACTACAAAATAAGGATTAATATTTTCAAGGAATAACACAATCTTTAATCTTTCTTATTTTATGTATTTCTTTATTTCTTTTTTAATTAATATATGTATTTTATTTCAAAATTTTTATTTTATAATTATTATATTTTAAACTCTAACCAATAATTGTTGAACAACCAAAAATTCTTTTACCATATGAAGTTAAATTAATTTATATTAGGTATAATGAACAAACGTAACATTTATAATAATTATATTTTTATATTCTTATATAATATTTAATATATAAATTTTATGTAAAACATTTTTTAAGTGTAATCATATAATACAATATTATCAACAGATACAAATCCACCACCACCGGGATTTATTTATCCTCCCCAGAACCCTGTTGTATACTCTGTTGAAAATCCTCCAACAAATCCTCCTCCATATCCTTATCCAATTAGTCAAAACCATCCACCTGGTCATTCTCATATTCCACCTCAGCAAATACAACCTCATCCTCATCCTCAACGAAGAGGTGATTAAAAGTTGCTTTTTATAATATTGATATTTAAACATTCCAACAATACATTTCATCTAAGTAGCATTTTTAGAAAGTAATCATACATAAACAACGTAAATTTAATATGGAAATAAGTTTAGAATCTTTAATACATACATTTAATATAATTGGCAACTAGTCAATTAAAAAGTCATTTTGAATATAAAAATTATTTTTTTATTAATGTCGATTATTTAACTGTTGATAGCAAAGTCGGCGGGATTTCCCTGGGTCGTGGGAAACATTTAACGAAAAATATTTTTCTAGTGACGCAGGTGCAGAGACCATATTTTTTAGCATAAATTTCGTCCTTGTCATTTCGAATACTTTCGCATTTTCGACTTCCAAAGAAATAAAATTCATTTTCATTGTCAGAAATCGATGAAAAATTAACGCGAGAATCATCGATGGTTGTTCATCAACGCTTTTATTTGTCAAGCAAGGATTTCTCACATTTCCTGTTCGAAATAGTGTCCAAAAGTCAACTTTGCAACGAGTTCTTTGATGTTATTTATAATCTATATGTGACTCAAATAATAAAAATCAGCTTTTGAAGGAGCAAGATCAAAGAAAAAAACGATTAGAAAAACTGATATCGTAAAAAAACTTCATTTAAATCTTTCGAATTTCATCACAAGACATTTAATATGCTTATTAATGCTGAGAACAAAAAAAAATGATTAATTGTGAATGTAAGTAGCGTTTATGCCATTTTCATTATTATCACATTCTGAAATCATAATTTAACACCACAAAAATTTATTAATATCAACAATTCACATATTTAAACAAATTAATTCAATTATTTCGCCCAAAATTAATTTACAACTCTTTTCGATTAAATTTTGAAAATTTACGAAAATTAAACCTTAAAAATAATTTTACATTTTTTGCAAAAATTTTACAAAATCTTTACTTTAAAATAATTTTGCATTTTTTTACAAAAAATTTTACAAAATTTAAAATGTAAAATACTTTTACATTATTACGAAACTTTATCATAAAAACTAATTAATTTAAATTTACAATAAGCCCTTTTATTAAAAAAATATTTCTAAAAATATTAATCCGTTAATTATTTATTTTAAACTTTATTTAAACTTATTCAACTTATAAAATATATTAATTGTTATTAATGTAAACATATTTTAAATACGTATTTATTTTATCATATTTTTACTCTGCTTTTTAATTTTCTAATTTATTTCCTTTAAATTTTCAAAACCAAAAACATAATAAACTATTATCCTTTTTTTGTTTTAATAATACACTTGTTTAACGCCTTTTAGAATTTTAGTGAGGGATTTTGTACGCCACGTGTTTTTCATCCTCAATTTTATGTCAAAAAAAACAAGAAGACAAACGATATTTTTTTATTTTGTTAGGGTGCGTTCATAAATTACGTCCCACTTTTAGAGGGGGAGGAGGTCTGCAAATTTGTGACAAAATGTAACATGGGTAGGGGGGTGTCTAAAATATGTGATGTCACAAAGTTAATATATAAAAGCCTTTGTAACGGATTTTCAAATTTTGAAAATCAAAAAATATCAGTTTCAAAATTATTTGAATGAAATGAAAATCGCTGATTAATGATTTAAGACATTTAATATGCTTATTAATGCTGAGAAAAAAAAATTGATTAATTGTGAATATTTATTTTAATTAATTTGTACAAAATTATTATTATCCTTTTTTGTTTTAATAATACACTTGTTTAACGCCGTTTAGAATTTCACAATCTAACATAATTATTCAATAAAATTTAAATAAATCGATTGTCATTCATTTTAGATGTAGAAGCAAGAAACTCTATGAAAACTTTTTCACTGTACGTCAAAGCTTACCCGCAAACTTCAAAGCAAAAAAGTAAAAGTGAATGTAATGAATATTGGAATGGGATTAAGTCAAAAGCCAATTTTAAGGAGAAATATAATGTTAAAACGGAAAAATTTCATCCTTTTTCTTGCCAAAAGCAACCTCGAGCGTAATTTCTGTTTTAAAAGAAGTCTTGTCTCCACTATGTTCATCATCTGCAGTTTCTGCTTGTTCTTCAATAACTGTTGATTCAAACAATCATAGTCTTGTACAATAAAAACTTCAAAAAAAGCTTTAAATATTATAAATACTGATTAAATTGAACTGTTAGCACGCGAAAGCTCAAATATGATCACAGACGACCAAACAAGAGAAATTATTAAAAAGAAAGCCAAAAAACTTCGAATTGAGAAAGGAATTGGAAAAAAGAAGACAGATCAGCTAAGACAAAAATGTAGATTTGCGAAGAAGCAATTGATGGAAAAGGCATGTGTGGAATATCAAGAACTTAGCAGTAAATTGAAAATAAAAGAAAACGTCGGACGATCTCCGATTACTGAAGAGCAACTAGAGTTATTAAAGTCAATCTTAGATATAGCTATTTTCGGTTCCTGTGCTGATGAGCGACGTCGAATATAAGATCTTAGAAGCATCAAAACCTTAGACGAGCTTCATAGAGAGCTGCTCAATTTGTGATTCAAAATTTGACGTTCGGCTGTCTATTATCATTTATTGCCAAAAAATTTAATAAATTATTTTTGTTGGGAGCGTTCATAAAATATAAAATTTTTGTATTTTATCAAATTGTTAAACAAACAATTACATTCCGTAAAATATTGTTATAAATATGATAAAATAAGATTTTCAGAAATTTAATCCAAAAAAAATTAATTTAAGTAAGAAATAAAATAAATTTTATGGTAGGTATTAAAAGATTTATTATAAAGTAAAAAAAAGTTAATTTCAAATTTGATGAAAATATTTATTTGAAATAAAATAAAAAGTAATTTTAATTTGATATTTATTTGCGAAATAAAAGTAAACTAAACCATTTTGATAATTTTTAAATCAAAGTAAATTTAAAATGTGGTTATAATTTTTTTGTAAAATGTAATTATAATTTCTTTGGAAATTAAAATTGGAAGTAAAAAATAATTGTAGAAACATTAAATCGACTTAAATAAAAAATGCGATTTTAATTTTTTTTAAAAAATGTAATTGAGAAACAGTTAAATTTAAATGTACCATAAAATTGAAAAATTAATAAAAGACGCAACAAAATCTTTGTGACAAAATTTTAATTCGCTGTAAATTTTTATTAAGGAAATATAGAATTTTAATTTGTAAAAAATATACAAACCATATTTTTATTTATATTGGTTGAGTAAAAAAAGAAAGTACAAAAGTTCCACAAAAATATTTGTTTAAACAATTCATATTGTTATAGAAATAAATTTTTGTGTTCATGATAATGTCTTTTGAGCAAGAACCCAATAATTTTAATATTTCAAAATAGAGTTTTTGAATTTCCTGAAACCCTCAGAGTAGGGAACAGTAAAAAAACCAATATTATTATAATTATTATTTATCTGATTTTTGTTTTTGTCGCTATTTATTGTATTTGATTTTTCATTTTCATTTTCCGATTTAATTAATTTATCGACAGTTTCACGAGATAGAAAGAGCGAAAAACAACCATTTTGAAACAGGGATCTATAGAAAGAAAACTGATATACAACCCCTAACAGTTTTTGTGAACCTAAATATAAAAGAAATATGATAAAAGGTTTGAGATATAGATCTTGGACACTTTCGTCTACGTACACTAAATGTAATGAAAGTATTGATAAGTTAAGGAATTTACTTCATAAAAATGGATATTCCAAATCGATAGTAGAAAAATTAACTCGTGAAACTATCGATAAATTAATTAAATCGGAAAGTGAAAATGAAAAATCAAATACAATAAATAGCGACAAAAACAAAAATCAGATAAATAATAATTATGATAATATTGGTTTTGTTTTGACTGTTCCCTACTCTGAGGGTTTCAGGAAATTCAAAAACTCTATTTTGAAACATGATGAAAATAATTTATTAAATTTAAAAATTGTATCTAGATCATGTAAGATAGGAAGTTTGTTCAATAGTAAATCTATCACTCCAACTGGTTTATGTTCCAATTTAGTTTATCAATATAAATGTAATGGGTGTGACGCTATTGTTTTACCTAAATAAGTATCATGTTCAATTAAAGAATCTTTTTGATAGGAATAATAATAAGTACCGAGTTCGCGCAGTGTCCTCATTGCAATCAACTTGCTTCAACATATACGAAATATAAAATTGGAGGTTTTGTGTGGCTCATGTGTCTCGTTTTCGCCCTAGTGTAAATTTTATGCAATTTTTAGTATTGATATAAAATTGTTTAGAGCCCCAATTGGATGTTGTTTCATTCCATTTTGCATTGATGGTTTCAAAGATGTTCATTATTATTGTACATACTGCAACAAAAAACTCTATGAAGTTCGTCGGTGTTAAATTACTCAAATTATATTTTAATTATAAAAAACAATCAAGTTCAAATTAGATTATCATGTTGTCATGAATATAAATGTCTTCGTTATTTATAATTTGTGTGATCGTACAGTAATTATAAATTAGTATTATTATATGGAATGGTTGGCCATAATTGTGAATGATGTTGTCGGATCTTGTTGAAGAATTTGTTGCTGTTCCACAAAATCTAAAGAATGATTCGAAACAATTTATTAAATTATGTAATTTTGTCATTTTTTGAATGAAATTTAGCAATAGAAAATTTGACGAAACTGATTTTCAAGAGTTTTATTCAACGACATATCGGGAACTTTCATCAACAACCAATTCGATTCTTCAATCAGTGCATAAATTCCTTCTACAAAAAAATCCGGTTACTTAGAACAAAAACAATTATTCAGAATAGAAAGTATTTCATAATTTAATTACGATTAGCTTTTCTAAAGCGTCCGCCCTTCTTCTGAAAAGGGAGAAGTCATTTTAAGCTACATCCGGAGAGAATGGATGGTAAAAAGGTAACATTTCCAATGTATAATGGAATACGCAAATATTAATGTACTGCCCTACTACATTATTAGTTAATCATTGCAGTAATATAAATTAGAATAATTTATATTAAAATAAGAGATTTATATTGTTGAAATTTGAAATTATAATCAATAAAATAAAATATTAGGGGATTTAAAATATTTTTAATATAAAATTAAAGTGATGATTTCTCCTTTCTCCACCTCTCTTTGTGTGATCAAGTGCTCAGGGACGTCGGATGTTTTTGGAAAGGAATGTGTTACTTGTAAATCTTGTAACTAAAAAATACAATTACATAGACATAAATATGTGTTACCGACCTCCTCCCGGGGGCAAAGGTGGGGTAGAAATCCCATAACGTTGCGAAAGGTCGCCTTTACCATGGTAAAGGTTCCAATCACCTTAGCAACGGTTCGATTTCCCTAGCAACGGTAACCAAGAAACCGATTACCTTAGCAACGGAAACAGCAAATCAAGGTGTTTGTAACCATAGGTATGGTAACTGTATCCATAGCAACCGACCCTTTCCATAGCAACCGTAGAAAATAGTGCCAATGGGATTTCTGCACAGTGCAAAATGTGCTAATCGATATTTTTGAAGTGCTAGTCTATAGTGCACTTTATGCCGCACATTTTTAATGAGCTGGCACAGTGCTATCTAAGCTACTCATGTGCAAAAGTGCAAAAATGAATACATAAAAATTTTTAAAAGTGCTAGTTTAAAAAATCGGTATCATGTTTTTAATGAACATTTTGATTATCTATCTGAATGTGCAATTAGAATTTTCATATATTGATAAATTTCTTCTATAATTAACATAATGTGTAAATTCAAACAAAAAGCACATCGATTTAAAAGGTACAAGGAAGCAGAATACCAAAAATGTGATGATGCACTTGAATAGAAATCCATATGCGAACATTCAGATTCCATATCAACATTTTCGAAAAAGTGCAGAAAATTCTATTTTTTCGTATATAAATGAAACTCATGTGTTATATGTATGCTATTTACCATCAAAGAATACCTCATGAATTATCTAATGTACTCCATCAACAACCATAAGTACCTTGGTTACCGTAACCATGAGGCATAACCTTTTAATATTATATATAT
>MQRK01184057.1:9566-24022 GCA_001938485.1 Girardia tigrina | reverse complement strand
GTCTTCTTTGTTTTAATGCATCTGTTCCACATCCAAAATTACTCAAATTAAAATTAAAAAATGAAATTTCTTTTCTCAATTTTACCCGTCATACATGACGGGTTATTTACTAGTTTTATCATAAGGTCTAACATTCGACTCATAACTAACACTCAAGTATGACTGACATACGATAAGCTTTAAAATTATCTTCATTATCAACCAGCTCCAAACTCCTCGAAGTCTTTTATCTAGACTATCACCCTCTGTAACATCACTCTATTATATCGCTCACTATGGATCTCCCTTAACTCTATTCTCAATTATATTGCTGGTCGAAGTCATCATTGACAATCAGAAACTTTGCTCGTTGAAATATCTTTACTCGGTGATCATAATAAACTCAAGACAAACACAGAAATGACGACATGACTATTTAAACTTTTATTCAATCAGGAAAATTATAGGACAGACTCCTCCATTTGTTTTAACGGAGCCGAGGTGGTGGACAAAACTTCTCTATTAATTATTGATCCTTTCGAAATCAATAAGTTGTAAACATACGAAATTGATTCATGATATTTATTAAAACGATGATAAAATAGGGTTAGGGTTAGGGTTAGGGGGTTAGGGTTAGGGTTTTCATCGCAACTCCAACCCTCACACTCAATGATCGCGACCTCGGCGAAACGCTCTTTTCTTATGTACTTCATTGTAAAGTTCGAGTTGAAATAATAACAGTAATAAAATAATACCGAAGCAAAGTAATTTAAGTTAAATATATTGTTAATAAAATAAAGAATTGCATATGAATAAAATTTTATTAAATCAATTAAAATATAATGGCAATGAAATATGACATCATTATTTAAGAATTAACAATGCACAACACTTTATCAGTAAAATAAAATAAGGAAACCAAAGTATCCGAAAATATAATGTCAATGAAGTATTACAAATGATTTTTCTACTACTAGTAGCGTATAGTACTTTATCAATAAAATAAAAATAAGAGTTAATTTACTTAGGAGACAATATGCATACCTCTAGTTGTTCTTACCAAACTGAGTTGATAATGATTGTAAATAATTCTTCGTAACTGTAAACTGTCAAACTGTTGTTGGAAATAAATTTTATGGGCTAGAGATCGTTGAAATATTAATTAAAATCGTATCGAAAAAATGAAATTGTGTGCGTTCGTTTTCAGAATTTCTGAGATTTTGGTTTTTTGGGTTTTTTTTGTGCGTGCGCGCAAAAAAGTGTGTGTGTAGTGTGCAAGTGGCGGTTTTCTTGTTCGGTGTGCCGGGTATTTATACTATATTGGCTTCTCATATAACCCGACACACACCGCAATTTTGAAAGGACAGGATGAGAGAGGATGATAATAATTATTATCGTCCGTTTATCTGCAGACTGCCACCCAGGATGTCGGCTTACCCAGTGGGGACATCTGCGACGCTTATCAGGTTTGTTAATTTACGTCATTTATTGCTAATTTGATGTTTGTTTATTCAGGATATCGCTGTCGCCCTCTCTCTTCAGGCATTCACGATGTTGATTAAATTCTTCGTGAACAATTCTGACAGTTATTTACCGGTGACAGGACACGGGGTTAATCAATTCTCGATAATTCGTAGTGCTGTAGATTTCGGCATAAGGGATGAACGTGAGGGGCTGTCGCGTATCTACGATTATCTATTTGCGCATCCTGTTTGTTAATTCGGTAAGTCACATCGTTCTAAGGTAAAATTGTTATGACTGTTTATAATTGTTTATTTAGATTGTTCGTTCTCGTCTGTCTGGAAATCACCGAGGTTAATTCATCATGAATCATGGTATTTTTAATTAACTTCTTAATTAATTTAACTTTGTTTTTACTTTTTAGATCGTTTCAAGGGTTTTTTAAAGGGTCTTTAATACGTTTTTCGGTTCCTCCCGAGGTTGCGGATATTCTGATGTCGGTGACCTACGTCTGGCTCCCTTTTTCCGGCCTCAATTGCCCTTAGGTGAGTTTGTATGGTCTTCTCGGGATTTCTAATTTTAATTAATTCATTTTTAACTTGTAATCAATCAAAGGTTCTCTTGATGGATATAAAGGGGCAGCGGATCCTCAATTTCTGTCGTCGTCACACATGCTCCGGGGGCCTATTTTCACATGATGGTTATAGTCGAGTTAGACTATAATCAACTTACTCTTCTCTCAAAGGCTCCTTGCGTATGTGATGGCTGCGTTATCGGGTTGCCAGGATCTCAAGAGTAACAGTAACTTAAATAATTACCAGAAGAAAATAATTAAAATAAATATCACTTCGCAGAATCCAAAACTTAAGCAAATTACTAAGCATATATTATTGTTACCTCACTATATTTATATTATATTCTAACTATATTATTAAAATTATATTATATTTACGTTATTATATTTATCGCGATTCTATTGTTACTTTTATAATACCGATATCTGACTTATTGCGGAGTTTATTCACGATTTTTGTTTTAAATAATTATCTGTCTTAAAAACACTACTGTACCTTCAATCAGAACTTTCAATCTAAATCTTCTAATCAATTTAAGATTATATAGTTTCACATTTTAATCCCTCGACGACCCGTGATCATTTATCGATTTATTCTAAAGAACCATCATTAGACTGGTAGAGCTAACATGGAGAACACCCGTTATTTATTTACAAGTTTGATATAAGATGTAGTATTATATAGAGAACTATGCGGCCATAGATCGGGATAAACATAAATTAAATTAAATAAAAACAAATATAAAATATATAAATATAAAACAAAAATTCAGGATTAAATGTCAATGAACTACTAATATTTGGACGACATCATTGCACTTCTGTAAATAAATAAACACTATGAAGATAAATCTGATCAGCGCCCTGTACTGCAATTCTGACTATTATCACTCACATGAGGTTAACCTGTATGTATTTACAAGATATTAACCTGTCGCTCATTCGTCCATCATACCGAGAATTTTTGTCGCTTTCCCCTTATTTTTACCCATATTTAAGATCCTCGTTCTCTACCTTTTATACATTAACTATTTCTCCGTATATACACTCATTACTTTACCGATCAATTTTCATTTGTACATGATATCTACAGACTAACGCACAACTCCTCTACGCTTCACCGATCTCCTCGTACTTCAGCTCTGCAATTCTACTTAACGCAAGCCCTGTCCATCTCCCTACTCTCAAGCAACGGCTGTCTCTTATCCGTGCCTTTATCTCACAGTCATTATCCCGTCTACGGTTAATCGTCAAAACTCTCCTCGTCGTCGAGTAAAATATCACAACGCATAAAATTAATAACGAAATAATACAATAATGGAAAAGAAGAGATTGATTTAAATATACATATTAAACATTACGTAAATGATGGTAAAATAATTACATTAATATTCCCACTGATAGTCAATAAATCAATTAAATAGAATTAAATTACATAAAGTGAGAATAGAATTGAATAAAATAAAATGATAGTAAAACGTCATTTACTTCGTCGAAATTTCGTTTGAGATAAATTGCTCCGTTCAAAATTAACAAATGAAAGTGCGATTCGGATAAGTGTGTTAGTATTATGTTATAAAAATTTAGTGCGTTTAAAAAATGTCGCGCAAAATGTGCATCGCAAAAAATGCGTGTTTAATGCGGGATACACTGCTATTTATAGTTGGTTGTTCATGTGTATTACCCGGCGTCTTCGTGTGTATTACGAAGTCGTTAACAGTACTCTCCTGGAATTAACAAAGCGCTTCAGTGTCAGTTACAGAAACCTTTACAAGTCTCTTGCATGTTTAAAGAGTAATCACCAGAATTTTTTAAATTTATTTTAAACATTAGAGAATTTGTGTGACGTTGACCAAAGCAAAACCCAACATGAGTTTGAAACTGCAAAGATATTACTATTGAAGAGGAGTAGTACTGTGACAAACGTTCATAACTTAGTTCAAGAACTGTACTCTTACAGAGAGGCATTTCCATCTATGTATCGTCTTGTAGCTTCGGCACTCACGCTCGGTGCTTTAGCTGCTACATATGAGGCCAGTTTTAGTACTTTATCTTGTGTTCTAACTCCCTTTTGTACATCTATGATCCATTCTCGTAAAGCAAACCTTGTATTGCTCTCGTTTGAAAATGACATCACTAATAACATCAAATCTGATGACTTTCTTTGACAGTTTAATGAAATGAAAAATCGCCAACTGCAGTTATTTTGAGTCACATTAATATATCATGAATACAATTTCTTACTTCCGTATGTAATTGCTGTATTATTTCTATTGTATACTATTACACTCATCCTATGTTATAGCAAATCTGTCTGACTGTCTGTACTCTCTATATGCAATTGTCCATCGTGTAAACATAATAAAATATGCAGCTACTGTAATTGATTTTTGTCTTTATTTCGGAAAAATGCACGAAAATTATTTCATATAGGCAATAATGCTGCAAAATAATGTCCTGATAAAAGGTCTATTTTGTTTTCCTTGGTCATTCGAAATTTAAACATTCAGACTGTGTGTTTTCAAAAAGTATTCATTTATTACACGAGAATTTCTGGCCCCCTTAATAGGAGTCTGGGCCCCTCACAAAATGTGTCACGGTACGGGTCTGCATTTGATTCGAAATACTATTAATAATTGCATAATAATGATAACAATTTTAATTCCAAACACACATTTATACCCAACATACATAAAATTTTATATGTTTAAACTATAAAATATAAATAGACCAAATATACAATATATGTATTTTCATGCTATTCTCGTTCTAGCGAGATGATATGGGGTACACAGGAATGAATAAGATACTCCATAGCAATATTTGTATCGATTCACAGTAAAATAAAAATAGATTTCACCAAAATAGATACAAACTATAAAAACGATAAAATCGACAAAATAATTCATCAAAATTTTAAAAAGTGTTTTTAAAAAAAATCCGAATTTAAATTAAAACTTACAAGTCTTAAAAAAATTTCCAATCTAAATCGAAAATCTCCAATCTAATTTAAATATCGCTAATATAAATAAAATAACTCAAATCAAAATGAAAATCTCACTTTAAAATAAAAAATTCTAAATTTAAAATGAAAGCATTTATTAATAACATTTCTCGTGACCACTTCAAGTGATTTCAATAATCACAACTTACACCTTAAAAGAATTTATGATTTTTTTTCAGTTTTCTCGAATATTTTCTGCTTTTGAAATTGTTTCGAATAGAATTCTTATACGATTGAAAATTTCACTCGAATTGAATTGTGTAATACGAATTATTTTATTTGAAAGCGGAATTTTTTGATTGGCTAGCAGTATAAATTTTAAAAAGAATTTTGATTTTCTCCGAATTATTTTGAATCTTAATTTTCTTGAACGAATTATTTGTGGACGGTTTTCGACAGTCTGAATGATTCTTAACGGTTATAAATCATAAAATAACTAACAAAATAGAACCAGCACAACACACACTACGACTCTGCTACGACCGGTAAGTTTCTGAAGCAACTTAGATACTTCACTGAACATTAAACAATCCAAAACTTCCACGTCGTCATCAAAAATATTTATTTTTTTTATAATTAAATAATTTTTTAAAAAATCTCACGAGCATAATTACATTAGACGAGAGCGAACAACATATTCAGAAATTCAAAACAACGTAAAATAAATTATATAAAATTTTATGGAATGCGAAAAGTAATCCAAAGACGCTTATTCACTGTCTAACAAGTACGACATTCGTAATACATTCTTTGCAAAAGCAACAATCTCTCGATTTTTCCAGGCACTGTGAACAGAAAAGATGACCACAATCGGTTCTTCTATTGACTCGATTATACACACACACTGAGCAAATCTGAAATTATAATTATTTCATTATAAATTATTTCATTAACAACAAATAAATGTATGTCGACTTACTTTGACACTTTGCTCTCTATTTTTACTTTCGTATATGTTGTACGGCATTCTGACATTTGACAATGTACATTCCTTATCGAATAAATCCGCGCATTTTGAGGACCGTCTGCTCTTCATTAGTATCACTTTTTCTATAAATTTGTTCAGTTTCTTTATCGATTTCACATTTAACTGCGAATACAATATCGATTATATTATTTTAATTAATTATTATTTATTGTCATACTTCATTTAAATTTAAGTTTATTTTTGAGAAGTATTTTTTGAACTGTTCTTCATGTGAAAAATAATGATCCAAAATAAAATTATTTACACGAATGAACGACTTTGGGTAATTTGGAAGAAGGAACTGAAGAACGAGTAAATCAATTAGATAATATTATTTGTCATACCTCTCCCAAATCGTTCTTCACTATGAAAAGGAATAATTTGCTCTGTTCTCCCTGTAACAAATATTTATTTAATTGTTTTAATCAAAAAAATAAAACCAAACCGAATTGTCCATGTACAGATCACAATTACTCGATACCAGTAACTTCATTATGCCCTTATTCTTCTTCCTCGCAGCAAGCAGTATTGGACTAATTCCTCGCTATAAGAGATCAGGTCAACCAACAATCGCAACTAAGGTAGTACCGAATCTTTCAGATTGACGTTACAGTTATTTGAGATGAGCAGTTCGACAAGGTCAGCGCTACTACTCTCAATTGCAAAATGTAATGGTGTATATCCGTTCTTAATTAATAACTAAATGGGAATCTGATTAATTTACATTCATACGAAATTTTGTGCATTGACGTCACATTTGTTTGAAACAAGTAAATCGACGATATCTTCTCTACCTTGGTGACAAGCATAATGAATTGGCCGCATTCCTCTCTATATATTTTTATTAGATATAAATAAAATAAATAATTTCATACTGAATCTTGTACTTCAAAATCGCAATTGTATTGTAAAAGTAACTGTACAATTTGTTCGTGTCCATAACTGCATGCGATATGGAGAGCCGTTCGTCCTTCCTACACACATGTGATAATGGTCTTGTTGATCACTGCCAATCTTACAGAATCCGGTATTCGGCAATTATAATTTCGTGACAAGAGTAATTTTAAAACATTGACACTATCGATTCTACAAGCGTAATGGATTGGACTTTCAACACACTGAAAGTTTGGTGAAAGTTAGCAGTGAGTACAGACCAAAATTACCGAATATTCGATATCTGTTTTGTCAAGTTTCGGAAGTAGTAGTTCCACAATGTCGCTCGCGTCGTCCTCAATCGCTATCGTCAGTGGCGAATATCCGTCCTTATTGCATAAATAACATTTCAATGCAAAATAGAGCGTCAAGTATCCAAGTTAATTAGAAAATACTTTAAACCACATCTTTGAAATTTTCTAAGTTAACTATTATTTAATAAAGTATGCTTAATGAGCATATATTAATAATATAAATTTATTTAATAATAAATTAATGTTATATTTGAGTTGGGAAAGCAACACAAACCCATTGAAGTATGTAAATCATTAAATTGTCTATGAACGTCATCGTCATTCTTGGACCATAATATCGATGGAAAGAAGCAGACAACATTGGATGTCGACACTGATGTAACTGACAATGCCAACGATTAAACAATCCAACAAGGAGTTCAAAGGGAATTGTTCGGAATCTGAGAGTAAGGAGATCGAGATTAAAAGATAAAAATGGAAGAGGTTTAACTACAACAAGTATAAGTTTAATAAAAAAACTGCTTTAAGAGGATTCGCAGATTGTCGACGAGTGTAAAAGACAAAAATGCGCAAAGAAGGATAAAGCAATCTTGAAGGAACTAACGTCGTTCGGTTTTCAGAGTGGTAAAAGAATTGAGAAAGGTTTTCGAGAATTCTTAATACCTGGTCGGCAAATAATATCGCCAATTTTAATGAATGCTGATATGGCCGAAGAAGTACTGACCCCTGCAAAATCAAATCGTTTAACGGTAAAATAACAAAAAAAAAGATTTATGTGAATTTAGCAGGGGGGTCGGTAAGAATATTCGGTGGTACAGTATTTATAGTACAATATATTCGAAAATGATAAAAAGTTTACATAGCTCTTTGTCTGGACACTACAACCTTTAGAAAGAAGTAGTTTCACAATCTCTGTTCTTCTCTCTCTGCATGCAATGTGTATCGGTCTCTCTCCGAACTAAATGTACTGTAAATCATTAAATAAATAATTCAAATAACTTTGTTTTTAGCTTCGATATCACAGTTGAAAGAAATAAATAATTCTGCAATGTCTTTTAACTTATGCGAGCAGGCTAAGTGTATTGGTCGGAGATTATACTAGAAATGTAATACGTTAGATTGAAAAGTAATGACGTAACGTACCATATTCTTTGCGTCTGTATCGCAGTTTTTTGATAATAAATATTTAACAACGTCCTTCAATCCGGCTTTACATGCGATATGTAACGGTCTTTCTCTTCTCTGTTTTTTTTCAGCAAATAAATCGATTATTTTTAATAATATTTTACCGAATTTTCGGCTTCTAAATCGAATCCCTTTGAGTGCAAAAAGTCAACAAGTTCGACATTGCCTGAGCAGCAAGCATAATGGATTGTCTGATCGGCATTCTAAATTTAATCAATTTAAACAAAACTGTATTCGGTTATTTACTTCATCTTTTATAAATAAATCACAATTTTTCGAGATCAGTAATTTGACAATACTGAGATTACCGTTCAAACATGCATAATGTATGGGTCGTCGGCGGTCCTGGTCAAGTGGTTAATTTTCTAATTTGATTACAAATATAGTATTACGAAATCTTCAACATCCGGATCACAGTTGACTGATAATAGTAATTCTACAACATTTGTGTGTTGACCTTGAGTAGCACAATGTAATGGCGTCGAATGACACTATAAATAATTATTTAATTTTAATTCGTAAAACGTTTATTACTCTCCGATTAAATTCTAAAATACAATTTTTTGACAACAGTAATTTTACAATATCAATTCTTCCATATCGACACGCGTAATGAATTGGTCTCTCGTTGTACTAAAACCAATGAAAACTATTGTCACAATAATTAAACACTAAATTACTTTGTCCTCGACTTCAACATAATTAGTATCGACGAATAAAGATTCAAGCGCTTCATAACTGCGACCGATGAATTCAGATTCCTTAAATCTTGCCTGAAATAAAAGTAAATATAAAATATTTAAGAGAAAATTGTTAAAGTAAACTTTATTCTCCCCTGACAAATTATCGTAATTCAAACACCAAATGGTAAATATCTCATTTCGATTATTTTCAAAAGATTTTCGCTGTTGTAAATCGTCGGACTGATTTTAAAAGAAAAATCAAATAAAAACCGCACATCACAAAAAATACCATTTGCTAAATATTTTATTTTGTTTTAAATTTTAGTTTTATTTAAACAAATTTACAAATTAAATTCGTTAAAAATTTTGTTTATATTGGGTTGAGGAATAGGTTCCCGCCGTTTTTTGAAAAATTAAAATTTTATTTTTTAACAAAAAAGTTACTACAAATTAATCACAAATATAATCTCCGCCATTGTTCACGACTTCTTGCCAACGTTCAACGAGTTTTTCAATGCCTCTTTTCTAGAAATCTTGACTCAAAAATTGATTAAAATTGTTTGACTAAAAATTGATTAAAAATTCAAAAAACGGCGGGAACTTATTCCTCAACCTAATAAATAACTTTGAGAATTAAATGAGTTATATTTTTAACCTTTTAACAAATTTTTAAGTAGAAGAAATTCGAAAATGAATTATAAAAATGTAAATTATAAAATGACGAGCGCGTCAACCGGCTTCGCGCGGTCCTTTTTCATTTATTGATTTATTTACAAATTCAATTTTAAAATTTTCTCTTGAATTAAAGTTTTTTCATTGATGTTATGTATTCAAACTTTATGTGATATGTCGACCACGTCCGGTCAGGGGAGCCGAGATCGCGCTGACAGACTAAAATCCCTTCACAACTAAACGATTAAAAATCGATTAATTTATAATTAAAAATGTAAAATCGATGAACGAAGATTTTTTTTGAATTAATAAAAATTAAAAAAATATTCTTTTGACATTTTTGAATTTTTATCGATTTTTACAATTTGTATTGAAGTTGAGGAAATTATTAAAAAATAGAGGAAATTATTATTACAATAATTGAAGGAAATTATTACAATAAAAAAAGGAAATTACATGTTCGACTCTCAATGTTGACTCGCTTTTGTTGGAGAAACAATTTCGATCGATCTTTTCATTTTTAATTGTGACGCAACGAGAAACAAATCGAATCATTGAGTATTTAGATCAGATGCTCAAGTGAAAAGAGATTTGATGGCTGTGAAGAATGTTTGAATATAGGGTGTTAATTTGGGGTTGGTCGATTTTATTCTTATTGATTCTGTGTGAGGTTAAAACTATTTTATAAGATTCTTCAGAACTTTTTTATGTCCAAACACGCACAAACAAAATTTCTTGTTTTATTCAAAATGTCATGTTTATACAAAAATAAACGAATTTAAACTTTTTTATTTTTAATAAATAGAATTCTGATTTAAACAAGTTAAATCCATCAAAATTCTCATCCTCTGATTCATCCATGAAAAAATTAATCAGATGAGGTATATTTTCTGGAATGGGGTCAATGCTATTAGGGTGAACCAAAAGTCTTTTCGTATTTTTTATTAAAAATTTAAGCATAATTTTACAACAAATAAAAAAAATTAAGTTTCAAAGTAAAGGCCATTTGAATCTATAGCTTGAACCCATCTATGGGCAAGTTGAGCGATCCCGCTGCGGTACCAATCCTTGTACTTAGAAGCGAAGAAGTGGTGACACCGGTATTCGACATCGGCTAGATTACTGAAGCTGCGACCACGAAGAAAGTGTGCCATAGAGCGGAAAAGGTGATAGTCGGATGGCGCAAGATCCGGACTATACGCTGGGTGTGGAAGATGTTCAAAGGCGTCAAGATTTTTGATTTTTTCCTTTGTTTGTTTGGCGGTGTGCGGTTTTGCTTTGTCCTGTTATAGAAGAACTCGCTTTCGATTGACTAAAGCTAAGTATTTCTCGCCAAGTGCCGCATACATTCGATCAAGTTAGGCGCAGTCAAGGTCAACGTCGATGGTACGACCATTTGGAACCAGCTCGAAGTGAATCACGCCTTCGAAATTCCACCAAACACACAAAAGTGCCTTCCTTGAGAAACGATCTCTTTTCGCTACCGGTTTGGCAATTTTTCCGGGATCCAACCATTGATTTTGTTGGTCTGGATTACTGAAGTAAACCAACTTTTCATCGCAAGTTACAATTCGATGGATGAAACGCTCATCGCGCGGATTTTCAAGCAATTTTTGTCAAGTTTCGAAATGCTTTTCAGCTTGAATTTGTGTCAATTCATGAGACACTTCTCGACATCGTCTATTGACCTTGCCAAGAGCGTGAAGGTGTCGTACAATGAATGTATGAGAAATATCGAGTTCGAATGACAATCTGCGAGTACTTATTGACGGATTTTTCTCGACGGCTTCACGAATTGCTCCGGAATCTATGGTGATAGGTCGGCCTGAACTTGCATTGTCTCCGAGGCAATGTCGCCTTCATTGAACCTGTTAGAAATTAAAAATGTTAGGAAAATTTTTGAAAGAAGGTTATATTAAATATGTACAAATTAAAAGTTTTATATAATTAAATATGTAACATTCGAAAAAATAAAATTACTAAAATTAATATTATTATTTAGTCTAAATATTATTTATTATTTATTTATAATATAATTATTTATTTAGTTTAAATATTATTTAGTCAGAAATTAATAATTTTACCAAAAGAATTATTTTAAATTTTTCCTCATAAATATTTTATCGAAAATGTTTATATTTATTTTTCGAAATCCTAACAGAATGCAACTTACAGTTTCTTTCAATGTCTGTTTATGTTTTGCAAGTTTTTCCTCTAGCTTCCTTGTCTTTGTAATATACTCCTCAAAAGATTCTTCTGACCTTTTGAAATTTATCACCGCTACTAAATTTTCCTTTAAAGTGCTTTTCTTCTGAAAAGCCTCTCGCAATCGAGCTTCGTATCCTTTAATTTCTGATGATATGCGTTCATATACCGACTGCAACTCGTGATAATAAACCAATTACCTACAAAACAAAACCATTTGAAACAATATTGATTCCTAAAATATCGGATCAGTGAATATCGAATATGTCTATACCACATCCTTGACCAAATAGACTGACCAGAATGAAGAGTCTCGTAAAAAAGTACATAATCAATGATCTGATAATGATGGTGACGTGCCGACTACCGGACCAAGTGGTTGCGACCAGCACCTCTTAATTGTACCGGGACTCAGTGCCAAGAAAGATCAAAGTGTCGTTTCAACGGCGGGTGTGTAGCAATCAAGTCCGTGTCCACCAGTCAATACGTGGGCGTGTGCTGGCGCTGCAACGGGTCCACCGCAGTTTTCCGAAGTGTGTCGGTCCTCTCGGCGGTCCAGTTGATGAATCGAAGTGGGTAGTCCGGATGCTGATCCACCGAATAATACTGTGGTACATCTGGCCCGACCAATTTCATCCGATTACGAATAAAAAATTGAAAAGGAAAATTAGAAATCGGTTGTTTTTATAAAACATTTATTTTTACCGACATTATAACAACATTTGAATTTGTATGCATTAATTATTTTTGTTTAATTTAATTAAGCAAAAATCAGTTTTTTCGGACATTTGACCGCAGTACCACAGATGGTTAACCATTGAAATATCGAAAAAACGATTAATATTTTCCGTTTTGCTTCTTTTAATAAAATTTTCTTTATTTGTTTTAATTCATTGCAATTTAGTAAATTTTAAATATTTGTGTTTTGTTTAAAGAATAAAGAGATCAAATTAATAATATTTGAATGAGATAAAAAATTTAAAAATACAATATTATTTTATTTTCGATAAGTTTGAATTATTCTTCAAGTGGTTTAACGGGAGACTGTCGAAACTGTTTCCATTTCGAAGAATAATTTTCATCCGACGTATCGAATAATTTAATGAAACCCTTTTGCACTTCTTTATGGAAAATACTCATTTTTATATATAAATTATTAGTTTTTACAGAGCTACTATAAATTTTTAAACAGAAAACTTAGTTTTAGACTTTAGTATCGAGAAGAATAATTTCTTTAACCTTAAAAAGAAATTTACGATTATTTTTTATAATTGTTCACTCAATCAAGTATAATATGTTTCTTTTATTTAAAACTGATAAATATAACTAATTTATAAACTTCAAAAAATATTTATTTTTAAGTAAAACTTGGCAAGTTTCATTTGAAAAAATAATTCATTACTTTTGATTTTGAATTTATTTTACTAAAATGTTTTACACTTTAAATGATTTGAGCGATTCTGTATTTATAATTCCATTTTATTAAATATCTTCACTAATTAATAATGATTCAATTATTGATTGAAGCATCTGGTATTAGAATAACTTTGAATTTAAAGATTATATCTGTGTAGAAAGATTAGATTTTTTTGGATATTTTTCCATGTAGTATTAGAAATTAAAAAATAATTTCAATTATATAATGTATAATTTATTTTGATATTTTTTATTTCTAATAATTTTATATGTAAATTTATTTTTGAAAATTTTGTGTTAAAAATAAATCAAAACTTTCGACAATTCAAATTTAAAAACACTATTTTTTGCAAAAGTTATTAAAATAAAAGATAATATTTTTTAATTTATAAATTAATTTTGTCCTGAAATTTGTTTCAAATAAGATTATCAAAAAATATATGAAAAAATTACTTATAATATTAAAAAATAGAGGAAAATATTTTTTATTAAAATAATATATTTTAGCTAAATTAATTGTCCTTATTATTTATATTGATATTTAGAATTTTTAACATAAATATTAATAATAAAAAATAATAAAAATTACTTTAGTAAAAAAATAATTCTATATAAAGCGAATATTTATATTTATAATAAGGATGTAAAAATTATTTACTTCAAATTTTACAATAGTTTCGTCATAGTTTGAGAATTATTTTTGACGAGGACAGCCAAAGTTAATTTCCAGTGGGTCATTGGAAGAGAGGGTCCCCCACAATTATTTACAGTAGTTGTTTTCGACTCCAACTCATTTTCGATCAAATGATCATTCATTTTCGTTAAATAATCGATATTCATAAACTCGTCATTATTGTCAAACCGACTCAACAACCAGATCGGTAATCCATTTTCGGTATACTCACTGAAATGAGACCGAATCGCGTTTCGTATTTCGATAATCGTTTTCAAAAGTGATTTTCGAGATTCTTCGGTTTCGATTTTTTTGATTGAATTATCCATCGGTTCCGATTCCGGTTCTTCAATCACCGCAATCAGTTTCAATCTCGTCGTAATGCATTTCAATTCGTTCATTGCATCTCTATTAGCGAGATTCGCATTCTCGAGCGCTTTCAGAGCGGCT
>MQRK01184037.1:8911-19436 GCA_001938485.1 Girardia tigrina | reverse complement strand
ATATATATATATATATATATATATATATATATATAGACAGTAAGCTAATAAAAAGAATGGAAAAATTGATTTTATCAACTAATTAACTAATATCGTTAAAATATCGAATCCCGTTTTAATTATTAATAGACTTATTAAATCAATAAAGAAATTGTAATTAACCATAAAATTGATTTATTTATACTTTAATTGTAAAAAAATTGGTTTATTTACAAACCAAAATATTTGTTTTAATTAACGTTTTTTCATTTCAAAACAATCCATATTTCCAAAGAGGCAAAAGAGCATTTGCAAAAAAGAAAGATTTTGTTTTGTATAATCAAAGGCGGTTAGACCAGTCTTCTTCAACAACCGATGCTTTTTGATTTAAATCATTAAATGACTACCTGCGGGGCCAAACTGCTCATTGATTTCACCCTGATGCTTGTGAGCGTACCAAAATTTGGTAGAATAAAACCTCCGCCATGCGAGCTAATTTCAAAATAGGTTAATATTGCTTGGGATATTCTTTCAAAAGAACTGATTATAAAAAGTTTTTATTCATGTTTCTTAGATGAAGGAATGAGCTTGCTCATTGCCAAAGATGCACAATTTGGTATCAAATTTAGAACAAATATTGTGCTAGTATAAATCATCAAGTTCTTGATAGTGAGAACTACTCGGAATCTAACTATTCAGAAATTGATGAATAAATTTGATTTTAAAAATAACACTCATCCATTAAAAAATATATTTCAAGACAATATATTTCGACGGATCTACCGTCATCTTCAGGTCACTAATTAATAATCAATTCACCTGTATATAAATACAAAAATGATGATTATTTAATCGATTGCATGAAATCATGCTAATCAAAAATTCTCAATAAACTGGTTGAGACTGCCGATTGAACATTGATTTTAGGGCAACGTGACCTAATTAATAATGCTTCACACGACACTCTCTCCCAATAACTGTCAAAATGCTTACACTGAATTTTGAAATTATCAAAATTAACATCACATTTACATTTTTTTCCTATGTTCTGCAATATTACTCTTACTCTCTTTTCTACCATGTTCTTGAATTCGTTTACAGAGATGACGGGCAGTCTCTCCAATGTATGTGGCATCGCACCCATTACATTTATATTCATAAACAATATCAGAACAAAGTGTTAAAGGTATAATAGATTTATTACTGAAAAAATTTTGAATTTCATGAGATCGTGATATAATTTTTAAATTTAATTCATTGTTAGTTGCTTTTAACAATGCATTTTAAAAGTTTTTAAATCCTTCAGAATAAGGTACAATTAGAGCAATATTTAGGCATATTATTAATATCTAATGATCCAGTCTAGTAACTTAGAGATTTTCTTTCAACCAAAAGATCCAGAAAAGATAAGACTCCATTCTTTTCATTTTCAACTGTATTTGATTTGTTGAGTTTGATTTTCTAATTTTTTTTGCTTTTTAAAAATTTCTAATAATCGCCCATGTCCTTGTTTTTTCATCTTTAAAAAATAGAATAATGCCCCAAGGAATGTTTGGAAGTTTTAGAGTATAAATATACACACATCATCTTCGTTCAAAAGGTCAGTAATCATTTAATAAATAACATCCCTAACTAGAAATCAGTATTAAATAGAATTCAGTATCGAAATCGAAAATATGAAGTATTATGTCTAGACATAGAGTAAAGCAATCTAATTTTGTTCAAGTTCAACCTAATTTAATATTAATTAATTATTAAATGTAATACTTTACTGCTAAACAATAAGTAACAAATATTACTTAAACAATATTGAATACTTGATTTCACATTAATAAGTAAATTTATGAAGTAATTTTGATATTATTATTTTATAATAACATTGCATATACCATATTTTCCGGTAGATAACGCGCATAGCAGGTATGGTGGTATACCTAAGAGGTATACATCGCTATCATCAGTACAGGATTTACAGTTCATATTTTGACAAAATTTAACATTTTTGTATACATAGTGGTGCGCGTTATCTACCGGAAAATATAGAAATAGTATATGTATAAAAATACATATTCGGTTTTATTTTATTAATTTTAAATATTCTCTTAATATTATTATTTTTCCTACTTATTAAATGTTAAATAGATATAAGCTCATGTTTGTTTTTCTATTTCTAGACAACTTTAATCTTTGAAGATGAACAGCGAAGTTTAGATTTGTCGCTTTTGCATCAACAATTCGATGACGAACGATCGAAATGGCTCGAAGAAAAGGCCAAAGTTATATCTTATCATAAACAGTTGAATATGAAGTATCAAAATTTGTTAAATAAAAATGCAAAATTAGAAAGCGAATTAATTAATTTACAAAAACGATTAATATACGATGAAGAAATGGATTCGGATATTGATGTCAACGACCATAGTGAATTTCTTGATCCCGAACTGCAAGAACCGATTGGCAACAACCACTCGAGTCGAACGCCTTCGAGACTTGTAAAATTCGAAGAATCTCTTTGTTAAACATCGAAGAATTAGATCTATCAAATATTTTGATTACATTTTTCACTGTTTCTTTGTTTCGATGCATTTAATAATGTCGGATGAATGGACACCAAACTTTCCGAATGAACTGAAAACATTCGTAACGGTCGTGCATTTGCATATGTGATAGTCGGGGTTATACTGATTTTATTTTTTATTATATTTATTGATTTGGGTTGATCTAATACTTGCAAGATAATTTTTAACATATTGAGAGCTGTGTTATATTTTATTTGAGTTTTCCTTGCTTCAGTATCGGAATATTGTTTCAAAGTGGTATTTTCAGATTTTTTTATTATTTATCAACATTTGTCGATTGTTTCGCCTGATTTCCATTGTACGATCCAAATTCGTTATATTAATATGAATATATATATATATATATCCATATTTTCCTATAAAATGAGTCAATTATGTTTTAGTGCACTGTAAATAAATTTCTCAATTCGTTTAGACTTTTAATATAAATGGAAAATGTTATGAAAAGGTTATCAACAATTATTAATTTATTTATTATCAATTATAATTTCGCTTATAAATACCTTTACAAAAAAGGATTGTTAAGAGAACTCACACATTTGACAGAACATTAAGTACATTCACAATTTTGATCATATCTATGACAATCGATTGCTCTTGTATATAGAAAAAATGAATTGAGAGATTGAATAACTAAGATAAATTATTCAGTGATCAGTCAATTAGTTTCCTTAATATAACATACAAAAAATGTAAACTCAAGACAATAATAATATTTGAAATACTATATGAGAATACAATAAAATATATTAAGGGAAGGATAAAAACGAAGAAAAAAAATCGCAAAACACGAAAGAGGAGATTTTGGATAAAATACACAATACAATTAATTTACTTTACCAAATGTCGAATAATCACGTCTCAAATAACTCTCAAATTTATATTGTCAGTTTTGTTTTATAATGTTGAGGTTTTTTCTTTTTTAGCGAGTGTATAGAATGCCAAAGTTCACGATTATAGACACAGGATTGAATTAATATTTTCAGTCGCGTTCTCGATGATTGGGGTTTTTTGGCAATATGATTGAAATCTGCTGTAGTCGGTTGTTAAAACAAGTAAGCACCAAAAAAAACTCTAATAATTTAATGACCGATTTTTGAAAAATTTTTATATTTATGGGAAAGTGTTAGTTCAGTCACTGTCCCTAATTGTTTTCGAAAGGCTGGATTTCAACAAGAAATAATAATTGTTCCTGCAGAATTTACTGAACCACAGAAAATTTGGTTGAAATGCAGCTCATCTGGGAAGTTCTAAGGTAAGATTTTGGTTCCACGTTTAGTTTAACATCATCTATGGACGAATTTGTTAATATCGATGAAGACATTGCGATGGAATGAATTCTTACTGATGAAGAAATTATTAAACAGGCTTGAATGGAGAATGTCGAAGGAGAAGATGAAACAAATGAGTCTCTCCAATCATAAGCAGAATCACTATGTGAAACAATTGCTGGAGTCTCTGTGATCCGTCATTGTTGCAATTAACACGGAATATCCGGAAACATTACGGTCGTAGATTTAGAGGCCACTCTGGCGAAATCTACCTTAGATCGACGATGTCAAATCACAATGGATGGTTTTTTGTGTCTTGATTAACGAAATGTTTTTCAATAAAGTATATGGATTTTTATTCTTTAAATTCTAAAAATGAATAGTAAATAAAATTAGGGTTAGATCGGTCATTACAGTCAAACCTCGCTTTAATGAAATCCCGTTTTAAAGAATATTTTCGCGATCCCCGTGTTTTTCGTTAAACCGGGGTTCAACAGTAAAACGCTTTTTAAAAACATGGGGAAATACTTCAAATACAATTTTTAAATAATAAATAAATTGCTAAGTTAAAGGTTATAATCAAATATATTTATTATTCAAATGCTGCTCGTATTCTTCGTATTCTGGGCATTCTTCTTGGTCGTCTAGAAACTAGTTCAGTTATATTTGACTGAATTAAATTTTGCATTGACAGAGGCTGGGTTAATCAACCTAATTCTAATCTAAACCCTAACCCTAACCCACCCTATTCCTAACCGTAATCCTAACTCTAACCTTAATTTATAAAAAAACGTTTTCTTTTTTAAATTTAAAAAAACCTTTTTTTAATTTAAAAAACGTTTTATTTCTTTAATTATTCCAAAAAATAATACATATAATGAAAAAACATAAAGTCAATAATTGTTGACTTAATGATTCAAAAATGATTTAAAAATAAGAATAGGACCTGAAGTCTAAAATAAAACTTAAAGGTTCCAAATTCCGGCATTTTCCTAATCCCGGGATACCGGAATTGCGAAAATTTTATTATCTAATTGTTGGGTTTTATTTTTAAACAATTACTTTTAAACAAAAATCTTTAAGCTTTAATCTGACTTTACTTAATCAGTAGGTTTTTCCAACATAAATATATAAATGAATGAACAAAAATTCTTTTGTAAAACTTTATTTTTCAATAACACAAAATATCACACAGCTTTATATTTTCCAAATCAATAGTATCAAAAAACGTATTCACAAACGGATAATCGATGCGAGTTTATCAGATCACAGTTTATTAATTTCGAAACTATAAATCTTCTAAACGAACTCCGATCCTACTTCTTTTACTAGATCTGCAACTTTCCTCGATTCAAAACATTTCCCACGATCAGCATGAATTTCTTTGGGTGATCCAAATCGTAGGATCCAGTTATTTTTGAGTATATCTGTAATAGTGTTTTCATCTTGTTTTATGCTCGGTGTCAAAACGACATATTTGCTGAAAGGGTCAACGATCGCAATAATCTATTTCTCTCTTCGTTGTGTTTCTTTCCATGGTCCGCATATGTCAACATAAATCTTCTCAAACAGTTTATTCGCATGTATTTTCATAGTTGTTTCTTTTGTCTTAGTAGTTAAGGTTTTTGATTTTTGGCAGGGAATGCACTTTTCTACAGTTTCTTTTACTATACTGTTTTTGTCGGCCATATCGTAATTGTTACTGATATATTTGTATGTCTTTCCAGATTCGCCATGACATAATAATTGATATACATGATTTATAAATTCGATTCTCCTATTTCATGCTATCCATATTTTACCATCCACAGTATATACTATCCCTTCAATGACTTTGAATTTGCTGTTTTCTGTCTTTCCTTTTATTTCTTGTATTTCCTCATTATTCGTTTGCCATTCCGGGATTGTAGTTTGAGGGCTCACTGTTAAAATCCTTGTTTTTATCTTTTGCCACTTGGAAGCCTCATGTTCCATCAGGCACTGCGTGCAAGTCCCACACTGATTTCTTGATATCATATCTACATTTGAGTGTAATGCTCCTTTCCTGAATTCCATATTGATATCTAAACTACTGAAATAATTCAGCAAATTTTGAAATTGTGCCGTAACTGTTTCTTTTGTTTTCATCATAAATGTTATGGCTTTGTGGTCTGTTCTTAATGTGAATCTTTTTCCATATAAATAATGTTTGAAATGGTCACAGAAATAGTATACTGCCAGCAGTTCCTTTCTGGTGATCAATAACCTTTTCGTGGCTGTTCATAGCGTGTGAGGTATAAGCTATAACTTGTTCTTGTCCAGAGTCATTCTTCTGAGACAATATCGTTCCAATTGTATCGAAGCTGGCATCCGTATCCAAGATAAAGTCTTTTCTAAAATCAGGAAATGCAAGTATTGGTGCTTCCATTGGGGCTTTCTTCATATCTTCGAATGCAGCTTCGCAAGTGTCCGTCCAGACTAACTTTGCCGTTTTTTTCCACACATACTTTCTAGCGATCTGGATTTCTTGGCGTAGTCTTTTATAGATCTACGGTAGAAGTTGCAAATACCTAGGAAACTCCTTAGGTTTTTTATGCCTTTGGATCTGATAAATGTTCTTATCGCCTCTACCTTGCTAAGATCTGTTCTAATTCCGTTTTTGTTCAAAATATGCCCCAAAAATTTGACTTTCTTTCGTAGGAACTTGCATTTCTCAGGATTCAGTCGTAATCCAACCTCACCAATTCTCTGAATAACTCTTCCAAGGATTTTATAATGTTCCTCTAACGTTTTTGTGGCCACCAATATATCGTCAAGATATACCGAAGCGCCGGACTCGATTGTCGACAATTCTTTTGTCATAACTTCCTGGAATGTACCGGGCCCTGCTGCAATACCGATCGGCATCCTGGTGAAGCAGAATTGGCCTGAATTAGTTGAAAAAGCCGTTTTTTCTTGTGAGGTTTCATCTAACTCTACTTGGTAAAAAGCGTTACCTAGATCTATGGTGCTGAAGTATTTCGATCCTTGTAATGAGTCTAACATTTCCTCCACATTGGGCATCGGAAATGCTTGTCTTTCTGTAATATTGTTCAATTGTCAGAAATCTAAACAGAGTCTAACTGCTGTTTCATTTTTCCAAACACACACTATCGGTGTATTCCACTGGGAGTTGTATCGTCTTATAATACCGTTATTATGTAATTTTTTTATAGTTTCTGCTAACTTGCTTTCCAAGTGGACCGGTTGTCTGCGGGGTTAAATGTTTATTGGCGCACCTTTGGTTATGATCTTATGCTTAGTGAGCTTAGTGCTGCTTATATCCCACTTATCCGCCATGAAAACATGTTTGTATTTCTGAATGATTTCGAAAAGTTTTGATGACTCCTTTAGTTCTACTATTTCTACTGCTCTTTTCATTCTATCTTCGTTTGATATTTGTCTACCAAATTTTGCTTCTATTTCACATATATAAGATTCTTTATCTTCTGTATTGATCTCTTTCCATTGTAATTCTAATCCTAACTTCCTTTGCATATCTTTTCCACCGATCCCTTCAGGACTTATGTTTCTTACATCTATAAAAGTCACATCTATAGTTCTGCAAAATCCTAACGAATCTTTTTTAATATTTGGTATTTTGAAAAAAGAAAAACAAATGATAACAAAAATTAAACAAATAATCAATTAAAAATGCTTTTTTTGCTTTTAATGGTCTGCCTCTTTTATGTTTTTTCACCAATTGGAAAGCCTTTTGCAGTGTGTGGTGGGTTTCACATATTTTAATCTAATTGATAATCCAATTAAATTTTTGCACATTAAAATTTTGCACACACTTGACAAAACTTGGACATTTAAGAAAGTACATTTCCTTCGATCTATTTGGCTAACAAAAGTAACAATCAACAAGGCAAAAGCTCTATTCTTAAATTTTTCAAATGTATTCCATCGAATTCCTTTGATATTTTGTATTTGTTCTTAACTTGAGTTGGTTTCGTCATCTGCGGGACAATAATATTCAGTTGAATTTTCAAGTATTATTGAAGTAACCTTTTATTGCTTCTTGCCCATTGATAAACTTCAGTCAATTTTTAGAGTTCAATAGTTGATTTTTCTTTAAATTGTTTATCATTTTTTGCGTATTGTTTTGACAATTTTGACACTGTGTCTAGCCATTGTTCCAAACACCAAGATAATGGCATTCTTTCTCTGAATGTTTCTTCCTAAAATAACCAGATTTTGCAATTCTAACGCATTGTTTTGAGATGGTGTGTTATGAACTGCTCCTTCGTACCACTTTTGATGCATTGATAACTACTACATTTGCTTCATGTATTCAATAAATACCTTTTGTTTTTTGGTAAGCCACTTTTTGATAAACAAATCTTTTGCTTTCTCAAACACGTCTTTGCTGCATGCCAATTAAAGTGTATTAATATCTATAATATCTTTATGAAATTCCTCATTGGTTAAATGAATATTCTTCACCACATTGCGACCCAGCACATGATTAGCAACACATTTTCGACAAACAGTTCTTTGAAAGCATTACGAATTGCATCGGAACCATTAGATTTAATGTATCTACTTTAATTTTTTCACAAATTTTGTCAGTTGATTCTACCAAAGCTTGGAAAATAAATGCAAAGTCTGGTTTCGCTTCATTTGTGCAAATGCTGATACCATGAAAATTAATATGCCGGTTTAAATCAGTTGTACCACTTACCAAAACTGGCATGCCTTCCCAAATCAATTTACTATAAAAAAATATTATCACAGATTTTGCAAAGAAATTTACTTTAAAAAATATTATGATATATTCGGCGACGAAATTTACTATAAAAATATTATCATAAATTGGGCGACGAAATTATACAGGTTAATCAATTTTATTATCAATCAAATTAGTTATATTACTAATCAAATCAATAAAATACATATTGACATATTTTATTACAGATCGGTTATTTTATACACTGATCAATCGTGAATTGATCAATATATATTGATCAATTAAATAAAATACTTTTAATATATTTAAATTTCTGATTTTTTAAAGAAAAAATACTGATCAATTAAATACAAGCCATAAATATTTATTTTGTTAAGATGATTTGATGTTGTACATAAGGTCCCTCCAGATCTTAAAATCTGTATTAATATCTTAAAAATGTCGACTATTGAAATTAATAAAAAAATATAAAACACTTTTGGAACCTTCTGAGATTTATTTAAAGAAAAAAATTAAGGTATTTATCTACCTTAACATAAAATACGTGACATTTAAAATAAGATAAATGATGAAAGGCTCTGATCATTAATCACATTCAGTTAACGCTAAACGCTTTTCTTTTTCAAGTTCTTTGCTTGTTATTTCCAGTTTTGATCTGGAAAACTCATCAACATGTAAGTTTTCCACGATATACCATTTTCCATTTCTCACAGTTACAGGAAAGCTAAAGAATATATCTTTTGGAGCGTCATATTCTCCTTTGCTGTACACTACCATTGACGTCCAATCGCTCTGCAGTTGGAAAAATCAAACTATATATATATATATATAATATTATTAAAATTATTTTATTTGGTTGCTTTAAAAATGCATATTTTTGATGTTTTTTAGTTACAGGGTGGAGAAAATTATTGGATAAGTGACCGAATCTGAGCCACATCTGAAGTTAATTAAATTAATTAATTTTGATGTTTTAGTAAAACTTTAATAAATATAAAATTTTAATTGAAATAAATAAGCAAATTTAATATTTAATTTGTAATTAAAAATCTGGTTTTGCGATGACCTTTGATAAATTATGTACTGTTTATCAAAGAAATAAAAAGAATTTGCTATGAATATGAACTATTATTTGTAAAAATATGTTAATGATTTTTTCAATGTTAGTAAGAAAAAATGTTAATGGTTTAAATGGAATGTTGAAAATCAGAATCACCGCCTAATTTTCAAAAAATAAAACTGATGTAATTTATTAATCATTTTATAATCATTTTATTCTCTCGAAGAAATGTAGAAAATGCAAGGTTTTATACAACTAGGTTCGTACTCAATAATGAAGAATGTAACATCTATTCATTACAAAACAAACATATACATTGCTGGTTCATAAAGTTGGCAGAATTTTAACAGTATGATTCTATCTTAGAGTTCTGTCTCTTCGATTTCGTATTGATATGTTAAATCCAACATCGTCTAAAAACCAAATATTTTTTCGTATTTTTATCAAGAATAATATCAAGAAATCGGTTGGCATGGATAGTCCTATTTCTGATAGTATCTACATCATTTCTTTTAGCTTGCAACTGGCGTGTTTTCTTCAAGGTATAGTAAAACGACTTTATATATCTGTCGATAGAACCAATACTCGCAAATACCTTTCTACCCTCCAAAAGTTTAGTACGTAATCTTTCCAGTGTAATCCCAGAATTATCATCAATCCATTGTCTACATCTTCATCACTCACAAGCATATTTTGGCCCCACATTTAAGTTCTCTTTCTACGACTTCTTGTTTTTGTACTATTTTATGACGAAATATGTTGATTTTGTATTAAACCCGCAAAAATTTCGCAATCACAGAATCTAAATTGCTGCTTAGATAATCATCAAGAATTCGTCTTCTATCAAAGTTTCAAATAAGTTGGTTTACCGTTGATGTTGTATTTTTGATAGTATTTTTTAGTTTCTTTATATATATATATATAT
>MQRK01184030.1:2043-23621 GCA_001938485.1 Girardia tigrina | reverse complement strand
TGGTGACACAAAAGTGTGTCAGTCGAAATGACCGAACTGTGACAGTTGCGGTAATATAAACATGTACGACCGATCTCGGGTTAACTATGGTAAATCGATTCAGTAAAGCAATAAATGATACCATGAACAAATAGCAACCGTACACTATTAACGACTTAGAATAACTCGCACCACATATATTAAATTATTTTTATAATGATTAATGTATAAACCGCTTTATACTGATGTCTATCTGGAGCATCTTCCGCGCAACTTTGGAAGAATCAACGCAATTTTTATGATCTTGAGGAATGTTTTGAATTTTTTTGTTTTATATTGTGTATGTTGATTCGGATTGTGTCTCTGCTACCCAGTTGGCTGATTGGCATTTTCTTTGATTCATACTAATTGAAAATAATTTAATTTTAAAGTAAAAAGATTTAAAATATTTTTCAAATGGACAATTTTCAAAATTTATTATTTTAATGGTGTTTAAAAAAGTATTGTTCCTTATAGAGAATTACATCTTATAAAGAGGGAACTTCATAAAAAGGTTTTACTGTGTATCCCATAGCGATATTGATTTCGCTAAGGAATATAATTCAAAATGAATCATCAATATTAATTTTATTTATTACATTGCCTGTAATTTACTGGTTTAATTTAAAATGCAACCAGTGTTTTCAAAAAGTCAAATTTCGACATTTCTATTTTTTTGTTATCAAAACGACAACGTGATATAGTAACTAATAGATTTTTTCTACATTCAGAGTCTCATTTTTGTTATCAATTCATGTTACGCTACTCATCAAACTATATAAACCAACGAATTATACTATTTGTCTTTTTCTTTTATGTTCACTGATTTATAAAAAAAGAACAAGACGATTTCATGGAAACAATATTCTGCTAGAGTAAAGATCAACTCTACTGAAACTAAATCTAAATAAATTTCGTGGTAAAAGTAACTTATTGATTACTGTTTTCCTACACTACATCTTTCCTTTTTGTGATACCTTATTAACTTTTCTTTTTACACATTCTGTTATTTATTATAATAAAATTATATTGTTTTATTATATTTCTTTATCGTTATACGTTTGTCTATTTGTTGAATAAAAAAGAAAAGCTGTAGAGACTGACTATATTTAAAATCTTTTTTTATTACATTATTTTATAACATTTTTAATTATTATTGTTTAGAAGAGGATTTAGAACATAAATTAATTGTAACTAAGTCTTTTTCTACTACAGTAGATACAAATATATTATTATACTGCAAATCATTTGTCTGATGATTTTAAATTCAATTAATTAATGAATAATAAATAAAATATATATCAACTAGTGCAATGCTAATGTGTATAAGGAATTTAAAATATAAAATATTATGACGATCTGCTACTTTTATATGAAATATCGTTGATTTTTGTTTTCTATAGATATTTCATTTGGATTTTCGCTTGTACTAATTAAATATGCTGGCCTCTTATATGAACCACTGCAAGTTTTGCAAAAAAAATTAATTTAGGTTTTTTGAAAACATGTTGTTTTTTGGTAGAAATTCTTCCTTTTCTTAAAAAAATCATTGAAAATATCAATAAAAATGTTTCAAAAATTATTACATGGTAAATTCAATTTTTATAATTTTTATGCAAATTTTTTATGAATATCTACCACAAAAAAGAATAAATAAACTCATATTTTACTAAAATCTAACAGTTAAGCAAAAAAAATTTCGAAATATATAAATCCATATAATAGTCCAGACATTAATTATTATGTACTTCTGTTAATAAATTAATACTCATGTAGGTTATTATTGTATTAAAAATTAAAACTCTATAAGTTAGATTCTTGTTCGGTTCAAAAGACTCAATCAAATCTCTGTCATTCATTCATTGAACCAGTTTAGCGTAAATGTCCCTAACGTCGAATTCGTTTCCCAAAGATTGACCACATAAGAATCCGTCTCAGTGTCTATCAAACAATAATCCTCAAAATATTATTAAATCTTAAAACTGAAAGATAAACCAATTTCCTGTACTTATCGTCGAAGGAAAAAGAAATTTGTCTTCTAAAAATACCGATCCTAAAATAACCCCCTCCAAATATTGTTTATAGTGAACGAGGTCGTGTCGTTAACGTAGCACATTGATTTGATCTGCCTCTTCAATCGATCAAAAATCGAAATAGCACAGTGGAGGAAGTAAGTGCGAAACACCTAAACACCTAAATGTGAAAACCAAAGTTTTTCTAAAAATAATCGTATAATGTTCTTATTGATTTTTGCACATATTTAACAAATGAAAATAGACAGTCACATTTTTGCACAAATAAATCGATAATTCCAATAATCCAATGAACAAACGGAAAAATGTGTGAAATTTATTTATGATTCAACAGCACAATCAAACCAAAATTTCCAATAAAACTGAGATTTCCAAATTCGAAGAAACGATTATTTTCCAATACATTCTTCCGTGTATTAGTTTACTAATTATATTTGTCCTCGTCGTTACGATTTGTTTCGTTTTGAAACCCTTTCGTTTGATTATTGATGAACTTTGTTGTGGTAGAAATTCTTGTTGTAAAAAATTAACGTCCCCTTCGTCTCCATTAGGAGCGGTAATATTTTGTGGAAGTAATTCAGGGCGATGTACAACCCATTTCTTCGAAGAATCCAACAGTCGAGTGGATAAAACGTATAAAGGTTCGGATCTTGGAGAGTTAGTTTCAGTCATTCGAAATTTGAAGGCCGAAATCTCAAAAGAATATCAGTTTCCTCAAAAACGAAGCAGACATTTCTCTCTTCATCTTTCAACTGTCGAAGAAGAGGAAACTGAATTCATTTAGATGAACATTTAAACCAAATATTAAAGGATGATCGATTTTTATTTGTTTTGATTCATATGATTATTTATTCCAATGAACAAATATTTTATTAAAAAATAAATTATAATATTTTTTTGTTTAAATGAGTTTTATTTAATAAGTCAAGTTGAAATAAAACTATTAAGAACAATAATTCGATTTTAAATATATTTATTGGTATCACAACTTGAATTGTCACTACAACAATTCTCCGTAAAACTTGCGTAGCTCGTCATCGTTCTTGATTGATAAATTTTTTAATAATATTTTTAAACGTCTTAAACAAATTTAAATTACAATTTCATTTACAATTCGATTACAAAATAATTTTTATTTATTTTAAGAAAAATATTGTTAATATATTATTTGTGAAATATTAATTTAATTTTAAAGTTGGTTATTTAAATTTTAATAATTGATTAAATAATCTGACGTTTTAAAATATTTTAAATATCAATCTTATTTTGGGCGGGAGAAACACAATCCTAAATCAAAATACCAAACAGCATACAATAAATACCATTAAAAAATATTCCTCACAAAAACAAATGTTAAATACAAGCATTTATAAAATAGAGATATTCCTACATATTAGAGTGAAAGATTTTGTTTATTTTGTTTTAAACATTTTTAGAGATAAAATAATAAATTTTTAATCAAATTTAGTCAAGATTCTAGGTTTAAGAGCCTTTGTCAGGAAAAGAAAAGGAGAAGATAAGAAAATATTACATATTATTCGTATTAAGATGAAGAGCTAAATGTGATATTTATTAAAAACATCAGCTAATAAAGAGGTCTTAGTTTTAAACATATTATGAAACACGTTGTGGAGAGGATAATTTGAATGATTGACCGAACCTCAGTATTAAGTTAAAATTTGATTAAGCTATTAATTTATAGTTAAATAATAAGTTAAAAAACTCAGTCATTATGATAATATATTTTCGAATCCTTTTTAAATTGATTCGGCTGATGTTAAAATTTTTTATGTCTTATTGTGAATGCATAAAGTTTTAATACCAGGGCCCTCTGGTTATTGATCTCAAATCTTGAAAAATTGACCTAAATTTGGTTTTTATTGATTTTATTTACATTTTAGGTATTAAATAAGATACCTACATCACCTTTTATTGGCTTAAAAAATTGACCTATAAAATTAAAAAGTTGCCTTCTAAAAAGTAATATATTTACTAAAACAAATGACTATCATACTAAGACCGATATTGTTGAATTATGAAACCAATTTCAAAAAATAAACAGAAAACAAATATTTTAAATACCATTGCTCATTACATTTATTATGATAAAGAATGAAAGAATTTTAGTTTTTGAAATCCTGTCATTTGCAATCTTGAATCTTCTGCAGAATCGAAAAACTTCTTTCGACAGAAGTTATTGATGGTTGGCACTGTTGTAGCATTTCGTACAAGCTTTGGGAAATTTCAGAACATGTTAACTCCATTATTGAATTTATTTCATTATTACTGAGTCTCTCTTCAAGGTATCTCTTAACACCACATGGATTATCACCAAATGGCAAAGTTTGAAGGAGTTGATATACTTCAGTATTTGTAAAAGAAGAACTTTGGATTTTTATTAAAAAATTATATATTACATTTAAAAATCTAAATAATACATCTGAAACATATTTTAAATATTTGTACTTTAAAATTAAATTAAATTATTTTTTAAAAGTAGAAATCAAAGAAAATACCAATCATCCATCTGGGTAGGAGAGACACAATTCGAATCAATTTACAACATGAAAAAAACAAAACAACAAACAATTCAGAACATTCCTCACAAATTGAATGTGCTAAGAACGCAGAAACCCTGTACAATACTGTTGAATAACAAATAAATCAGTTTCTGTGAAATAATAATTAAAAGTCATATTTTTACTACAATTATTTAGTTATTATTATTATAAAAAAATAAAATTGAAAAGACAGCTTCTATCGAGTTTTCCTTGATGTTGAATGGGGATGGTTTTCCATTTATTCGCTGAATTAACGGTCAATACAAATGATATATGAAGATTGCTTAGTTTCATATTGAAATCCAGGGCGAATTTTTCAGCAATTAAGTTCTTTCATACTGTTTTGGTCGAGTCGCATCTGAGATTTTTGGTTGACATAGATACCAACAAGAGGTGAAAAATACTTTTCATTCTTTTTGGGGGCAGGTGATATGCATATATATTGCAAATTGATATCAAAATTTTCCGTTTATGAGAATCGAAATTAAAATAATATTTTCAGATTTAAGACTTGAATTATATTTTATCTTTAATTCATATGATTGCATTACCTTTCATGATGATCATATTTAGGGAAGCATAAAGTTTTTCAAAAAGAAATAAAAAATAAAACCTTTATCTCAATTCTTGATACTTGATTTTGTTATAAACGTTTTCATGTGATGGATTTCATTATCTACACATAAATATTAATTATTAATAACTTGTTTTAATAAGAAATTCGAAATATTATGAAGTACGAGTTCTTACGTGTAATCTCAGCACCAGAAACCATGCGACATCAGTGGTGTATTCGGATGCAATGGAGCAAACAGTCTCAAATGTTTAATGACATTCTTGAAAGGTAATTTAAGCCTCAATAAGTCTCAGGGTCGCTCAGAAACCCCGTTTGAATAGTGGATTCCACATGATTTGAATAAAAAGCAGAAGCAAGTGTTGGGATGGTTGCTTGATAATACTTTCTATTATAAACGTTGTAAATGTGATCACTTTTTGAATCAAATCTCCTCGACAATGCAAAACCACATGCTGCGCTTAAGACCGTCAAAAAAATTCAGGAACTTGAGTTGGAACTTCTGCATCATCTTCCATATTCACTAGACCATAACACCATCATTTCTTCTTCACTTTGAACAACTTTTTGACTGGAAAAAAATTCAATTCCGAAGATTTCATAAAAATTCTCGCCCACCAAATGTTTATAAAATGACCTCAACAAGCTGCCGCTCAAATGCCAAAAGTATATTGATAATATGTGCCATACTTTGATAAACGACAGAAATATTTGTATTGGTAAAACATCAATAAACTTTGACTTTATTTCTACAAATTTCATACTTAACGACCTAGTATCTTAAACAGGAATTGCAAAGAAGGGAACATTTTTCCATTGATATTGAGCGCCTACATTTAAAAAATAATATATTTCTAACTCTTTAAATTACTTCCTCTAACACGTCAAACCATGGAATATTCAAATCATTTTTTTATTAATTTTAGTACCAGTCTCTCATTTAGTTATAGTCAGTTAATAGAGAAAATACACGATACTAACAATAATTTTTATTAACTAGACGTTGAACTTTCCAATTTTCCGAGGAAGTTTATTATTGTTGAGTGTTACTTGTGTTTATTAAAATTGATAAAGAACTCTGATGTTATTTTTTTAAAAAATATATATTTATATAACTACAATAAATTACAAGTGAAAATATAAAAAATGTTTGACAAAAGGGTAATATTTTATTTGGCCCCTGGCCGATTTTATATTTGAAAAAACCGAGAGCCTTTAAATCAACTCGGGTTGATTTAATTTTTAAATTTGTGTCACACTTTACATCGTGAATATTTACATCCATATATTGAATATGGATATTTTAAATAATAGTTTCTTATAATTACTTTTTTCAGTAAGTCAATAGTCTCTCTCATTTTTTTGAACTGATTATTCGCTCATATTTATACTGTTATCAAGATCGCTAAATCGTGATCGTTAGAATAATTTGGAATTTGCTCTCTCAATTCGTGATCGTCGGAATAGTTTGGAATTCTTCAAAAAAATTTTAATTTTTTTATATTGGTCATCTATTAATTAATATTTTCTTATTTTTTAATTTAATTTTTATTTATAATTTTCCTATAATTAATCCAAATTTGTTTTTCTTTTATTTATTTAAACTATTAAACTTTTTTCTATTTTCTTTATTTATATAAAAAATATAATTTTATATTTCTTATCATAAATATTTCATCTATGAAAAAATATAATTATTTATCAAAATTTATTAATTTAAACAATACATTATAAATTTTGAGATATTCTCTCAACATTTAACAGACCATCTTCATGAAATATATTTTAACAAAAAAGAAAAATTATCTTTATTATTTTATATATTTATAAGTTTTATAACATCCACAAGTTCTTTTCTAATTCCTAAAGGAAAATTATACGACAATTGTCATCAAGAATCTGTTATGAACAGCATCTGGTAATTTATTCACTGAATTTTTGCCGAATTTGAAATTAATGTACAAATTGATAAAAAAAACGTGAAATAAAATATTAATAATAATAATTTTTAATCATACCAAATTCTATTGAATTATTAGAAATTATATTAACTAAATTAATGTCGGTTTTTTAAACACAATTATCTAAGGGATAACTAAATTTAATTTTTGACAGGAAAAAAATTCAATTCCGAAGATTTCATAAAAATTCTCGCCCACCAAATGTTTATAAAATGACCTCAACAAGCTGCCGCTCAAATGCCAAAAGTATATTGATAATATGTGTACATACTTTGATAAACGACAGAAATATTTGTATTGGTAAAACATCAATAAACTTTGACTTTATTTCTACAAATTTCATACTTAACGACCTAGTATCTTAAACAGGAATTGCAGAGAAGGGAACATTTTTCCATTGATATTGAGCGCCTACATTCAAAAAATAATATATTTCTATTTCTTTAAATTACTTCCTCTAACACGTCAAACCATGGAATATTCAAATCATTTTTTTATTAATTTTAGTACCAGTCTCTCATTTAGTTAGTCATTTAATAGAGAAAGTACACGGTATTAACTGTTGGGGATTGTGATTAAAATGTGAATAATTAATTTTACTACTGACTTTGTTTATTTATTTTTGTTTTATTAACCTAACCTTGCTTATGCTTTTATACTTAACTATTTATGTTTTCATTGTAAATAAATGTATTAAATACTTTCCGATAATACGATGATATTATTGAAATTTATTTTTCCAAAAGTATAAATATTATAGTTAAGTTTAATTAAAATATTATATTTATTATAAATAACAGTTAAGTTTAAAATATTATGTTTATTATAAATAAAATTCAAAACTGTATATTTATTATTTTCAAGTTAAGAATATTAAATTCAATAAAAAATCGCAGTTAAGCTCACTCAAATCAAAAAGAAATAGACTTGCGTGGATCAATATGGGCCACGCAAGCTCAAAAGTATATATAGTTAAATCAAAATCATAAAATTTAACAAAATTTTTTTAACAACCTTTCAGAGTATCAACTGCGGAGGAGATACCACAGGAGTCATTTGCCAAGAAACTATAAGTGAAGAATATTTGGCGAAACGAGAAGTTATTGCTGAAGAATATTTGACGAAAACAAGAAGTTATTGCTGAAGAATATTTGACGAAAACGAGAAGTTATTGCCGAAAGATATTGACCAGAACGAGAAGTTGTTACTGAAGAATTTGATGAAAAGTTATTTGGCGAGATCGTTATTGGAGGAGATAATTTTTTTCGCAACTGGTGAAGTTCTTGAGCAATTAATTATTTCTTATTATTAAAATTTGACATATTTTAAAATCGATAATTAATTATTATTATGCTTAAATTTAAACTAATAATCTTTATTATTAGTAAAATCATCTTCAGTGGTCTGCAGTCGATGTACTGTGATCACTTCTAAATCAAACATTGCACATTAGGAAAATACATGTAACAGTAATAAACTTATTATCTGTAATTATTGTACATATAAATAAAAGTTTATTAAAAGAAAATTGTCTTGTGTTGTCATTGATTAAATAACTGAAAATTAAACTAAATCTCTTTCAGTAAATTTATCTAGGGAGGTTTTCAATTTTATTGTAAACCTTCCTTTTCTTCTGTTGAGTTCTACGAGGTTGAATTTTACGCTTCCAACATAACAATAATTTTTATTAACCAGACTTTGAACTTTCCAATTTTCCGAGGAGGTTTATTAGGGTTATTTCCATTATTTCCATTTAACAGACCATCTTCATGAAATATATTTTAACAAAAAAGAAAAATTATCTTTATTATTTTATATATTTATAAGTTTTATAACATCCACAAGTTCTTTTCTAATTCCTAAAGGAAAATTATCCGACAATTGTCACCAAGAATCTGTTATGAACAGCATCTGGTAATTTATTCACTGAATTTTTGCCGAATTTGAAATTAATGTACAAATTGATAAAAAAAAACGTGAAATAAAATATTAATAATAATAATTTTTAATCATACCAAATTCTATTGAATTATTAGAAATTATATTAACTAAATTAATGTCGGTTTTTTAAACACAATTATCTAAGGGATAACTAAATTTAAAACTAATGAAATCAGCAATTAGCCGAATTAAATAAATAAACGAAGCTGAATTAAGCCTAGAGAATATCTAGCAACATAAATAAATCATATTATAAATTTAATTTTGAGATAAGATACTGCTTACAAGTAATTAGTAGTGTTAATTAATAAAAATAACGGATTAATCGGATGAGTGAGAATGGTGATACGATGTATTGGATTGAGCACTGGACAATGTCTGATAGCCATGGAGGCGATATGATAACGTTAGCGAGTTTTTGTAATTGAATGATACTTCTAATTGAATTATGTAGCATGCTTGTGGTAGAGTGTTGTGGACAAGCTCTGTCTCCAAGGCGAGTAATCCGATAAGCATTACTCAGTTGTCAAATTAGATGGTTGAAGTGATAAGTGCCATGTTTTCTGATTTCAATATTTTGGATCTTGTTGGATTCTCTGTGGGTTGTGTGAAATATCAATCGTTCAATTTTTATAACCAATCGTAACCGTTTCGAGAGTCGTATAAGAAATGCAACACGAATCTTATTTTTTTTACGTGATGAGAATCAATGTCCGGTGGTATTGAAGGTAATGAGATAATTTTCGTTTTATTTATTAAATACTTATTGTTTTTTTTGTGATTTATTCAATAAATTATTATTGAAAATTGAATTATTTAATTTTTCAAATGTTTTTATTTGATTTTTATGCGCTAATTTTCATAATTGTGAAAAAAAATTTTCGGAAACTAATTATCAGTTGAGTTTCTATGAGATTTGATTTTCGTGCACGAAGTGATTATATTTAAACAAACGATATCGAATTAAGAATTTTGAATTAATTTTTGTTTGTGTAATTATTAAATTTGGTAATTTCATGTTTTTTTTTGGAAATTTAATTTATTAAAGATTTTTTTGTCAATTTGATATTTTTTTAAGATTTTATTTGTTTTTTTCAAAAAATTGAAAACAAGTATATTTTTTAAATGAACTTTTCAATCTTAACCTTTCAACACCAAAAGTTAATGGAAATGTGAATGAAAAATTATTCAAGGATTTCTAATTGAAAAAAATATTATCAAATCTGCTATGAATTTTATATGTAATATATTTTATTATCAAACTGTACGTCTTGAATGTTGAGAGTTTTAAAAGTGTTACAGAGAAAAGGCTAGTAGGAAATGGGAATGATTGCCTAAGTTTCCGTTAATACCTCTTTTTCTTTGTCAGTTAAAGCAAAAAATAAAGTTGTAGTGTGAATCTCCGCGTCGCGGGAATATTAATCGAACTTGAGACAACATTCGACCCCTAAGTGATGCATAATTTTTATAATAAAAAATATTCACATTTACCTTAGTCATCTCTAGAATGTTTCTTTCTGAAAATAATTCTTCTATCTGTAGTTTAAAAACAAATATAAAGCGACAATACATAATATTTTACGAGTATACTGCAAAAAGCAATAGTTTTACACGACTTGATAGCACAGGGAGAAGTAGATGACCAGATTTATGTATTTTAGTTAGTTCATATAATTTAAGCGGTTGTGAAACTTGAAATGTAAATAATTTTTCAAATGTTTCATTAATACTTTTATTTTTTTTAAGAAGATGCTTCAGTATACTCTTCAATTTAGTTTCATATGTCATTGATAAATGCTTACTATTTCATTAAGTATGAACTTATCTGTACTTAATATGCCATTTTTATCAACGTAGTCTGATTTAATGACAAGACCATTACCCTTATCAAACTTATGTCTTTCTTCTTCCATAATTTATTCATGTGTTTTCTTCATTTTCTTATTGTTTTTAATGTAAGTATTTGTAGCTTTCTTTAATACAAATTATTTTTAGTGCTTACTCTGAAATATTTTGAATGTCGAATTGTTTTTCTGTGTTTGATTCTGAAAGGTCTAAAATATTTTTATTTTCTTTCCTTTTTTCTTCTTTGTGATTAGTTTTAAATTTGACATTATTATTGCCAATTATACTTTTCACATATTGCTAATAAATATATTCAATTTTAATTTCCATGTATTCAAAGAAGATCTAATTTTAATGTTTTAATTAAATTTAAAAATTTCGAGCTCATTTTTTGTTAATTCACAATTAATTGATATTACGTTAATGTCTTTCATGTTAAATACCGGTTATTGTTATCAAAGTTTTCCGCTTATTAGAATCGAAATTTAATTTCGATTTTAACAACACCCCGATCTATGTCGCGGTATTTTACAAAATGTACAAATGTATCGTGTTTCGCCTCCTTTTTTACGAATACTGCTGACACGGCACTTCCGTGTAGGATATCTTACATTCAGGATAGTTCTATTTTTTATGATTTATTGTTGCGGAAGTCATTTTATTTCACACTGGCATTGTAAAATTGAACTGGATTACTTGTAGTAATTGTAACATCTCTAATATTGCAACTTTAATTATTCGACTGCGTCCAATAACTGAATATAAATGAAATAATTATCCCCTTTTACATTGACATTTTAATTGCATATTCTGGTGATCTCAGGACATATGAAATAACCGGAAATTGAAAGTATGTGGAGATTGTCATGCACGATTGTTTTTCTTTGACTTGGTGTTGATGGCGATGAAGATTGGGTCGTTCGGTTATTTAAATAAAAGAAACAAAAAATAACTATTTTAAGCAAAAATGCAATATCTTTACTGAACCACTTCCGAAATCCCACTTATTTTGTTGGAATTCGTAAATCGAGAACAAAAACATCACTTTATCATCAAATCTTTCTGAGTTTTGTAAACAAAATTCGGTCGAAAATATAGGCATATGTATGTAGGAAATATACTAATTCGTTGTGAGAATATGTTTTACAAAAGATAAATGCTTGCGTAATAAATATTTTGATTTAAAAAAAGCGCTCTACATTTCGAGATGTAAATGTAAGAAAGTCATTGTAATAGAAATAATCATGACTTGATTATAGTTTCCCGCGCTCGGTGTCAGTATCCCGTAAATTGTATTCACATTCTCTTGCTAAAGATATATGAAATGTCAAAATGACCAATTTTTATTTATTAAAGAATGTGTCATTCACCGATTCTTTCAATATATTTTACATAAACAAATCATCAGTCTTTATTTATATATTTGTTTTTTAGAGCTTATTTATTATCATAGCTTTCTCATGATTTTGATCTAAGCTTAATCTAAGATAGAGCAAATAAAGTACTGTATCAATGAAATTAAAGCGGAGAAGCAACACAAAATCCAGTAAACACGTATTTAGAAAAAAAACATTTAATCGTCTTATGTGTCTAAATCGGATAATAGCTTAATTATGAACCATAAAAAGCATTTTGTTAATGAATAAAAGATCTTAGTTAATTTAATTTTTTTACATATTCATCACTCAAAACTTTTTTCTATTTAGATTTTGAAAATTTGAAGTAAATTCTGAATTTCTGAAACGCTATTTAATCAAGTGCAATACTTAACCATTGCTTATTCCTGCCATGTTTAGATACGTAAATACTCACGCCATTGACCTCTGTTTACAGTTATGCAAAATCGTATTTAAAAAAACTTTAAAAGAAAAAAGTCAAAACCTTTTTCCCAAAACTTCCTCACTTAATTCTCACCATGTTACCAACGAAACTGAGTATTTGAAACATAAATAATGATTGATATCACTTGATAAGATAAACATTTTCCTTAAAGCATAAGAAATTAGTGAACTTCCTTCACTGGCGCAAGTAAATCATAGTTATTGTTTTTTGTGATAAATGTTTGTGATGTTGATATTTTGTGTTTGAATGTTGTTTGTTGATTTGGAGTTGTGTCTCTCCTACTCAGATGGATGATTAATATTTTAATTCTTATTATCTGAAACTAATTTAATTCACATTTGAATTTATTTTTAATTGATTATAATTGTAAATTTTAAATAATTTTATTAATTTTATTTTTAAATAAATAAATAAATTTAATATTTGTAAATAATGAAATTCATTTTAATTGTAATAAATAAAATTTTTAATAAATTTTTTTTAAAAAAAATATGTAGGTTCATATTAGTTCAGATTTTAAGATTAAGATTATTGAACCTTTGATCGATGAATATGAGTGAAAGCATTTCTACCGCTTGTCACAAATATGATCCAAGTTGTATTTCAATAGATGTTGTAATCAAGTTCTCTTAACACTATTAAAGTAAACATTAAAAAAATGTTTCTTTGATTTTTGAACTTCATCAAATCTTTCAAAATAACAAAATCATTGACTTTTTGGTAGTTACATTTTTACATGATATAAATTCATAACTATTTTCATTAATTTAACGTGACATTATTTAGATATTTTGATAACCAAACCAAGAAGACATCGAGTTAACTTTACTGTTCATCAGTTGATGGAATTGGAACGAGTTTTTGATCAAACACATTATCCAGATGCACATATACGCGAAGAATTGAGCACTCGATTGCATTTATCTGAAGCCCGAGTTCAAGTTTGGTTTCAAAATCGTCGAGCTAAGAGTCGTAAACGTTTTCAAAATGTTGAAAAAAGTCAGTAAATGTTTTTTTGAAATTTTATGAAAATTTAGTCACATTGAGTTTACTTTTCCCCAATAAATATTATAAAATAATTCAAAAACTATAATTAATATGCTAACATATTTTTGTAATTACAACTTCTAAATCATATTTTTACAGGATAAAAAAATTAAACAAAAAAGTAAAACTATTTTTAATAAACTTTAAATATTTATTGATTATTTATTTCATAAAGTAAATAACCGAAATTAATTAATCAAAACATGAATTAAAATTTAAGGTTCTTTGAAATTTGTAGACTTTCCTGTTTAACTTCTTGTACGATTATTGGACTTTCCATCACAGGACGATTCATCACACTTATATTTTTCTCGTCGATGGTTCATCACACCTGCTTAAATATTGAACTAAACAAAACAATATTTTAACGAAAACTCTTACGAAATTCGATAACTTTTACAACAAACTATTTTTATCATACCTAATACAACTGATAAACCGTAACCTATCAAAATTAAAAACAAAAGTGTGATGAATAGTCCGGTGATCAATCATTTGGTCATCTCTTACACGATAGGAAGGCAATTTAGACGCTGAAATTAAGAAAATAATAAAATAATGGATATTGTTTATAGAGTATGATTTTAGGGATGAAAAATAAAACCTATTGAATACAGTTATTGCTGTATCAGTTACTTGTCCAGTAGTTTATCAGTTGAGTAAAGAATTAAATATAATTTAAGTGAAATTCTAAATTTAATGACAAAACATTTAATAAATTATTATAAAACTAGAAAAAGACCCGTCATATATATTGAAATTTTGGACTTTGAAAGTTTTTATTTTAATTTTTAAATCGTAATTATTATAATTTATTATTTATTGCTTCGAATTCTGTGTTGATTTAACAGTCAGTCAGTGTAATCGTCTCCCAGAGCCTTTCGGCAAAGGCGCTCTACAGACAGAATCGCCTCGAAGCGGACGATCCATAGTTATCTCAACTTTACGCGGATTCACTAATTGTTCCTCCACTATTTAGCATTTTATCAGCATGTATATGATTATAGTAAAATTTGAGCTTGGCCAACAAACCGTGAATAAGATGATAACAAAATTTTGCAAATTTCACCTAAATGGGTTTTTAGAAATATAATTAGTAAATAAGTGATATAAATCGTCTTTTATCAAATAAAATAGTATCTTATTAGTATTTTCATAAAAAAGGAATCATCAACATCATCATTATTCGAAATCGGTGTTAATTTAACCATTTAACGACTTGTACGGTTTTCGATCGATTTCATCGGCTTCCGGGCATCTTTCAGCAAAGGCGCTACACTGACAGAATTGTATTGATGCGGGTTATCCAGATTGACCACGTCCTTAAGTGGATTCACTCTGGTTCCTCCGCAATTTCACTTTGAAAAGCGTGACCGACAAACAAACAAACAAACACACTTTTTAGACAAATATTATGTATATGAATTAGAAGTTATATTTTTCATACTAGAATATAATAAGGTTCCTTTAATTTTATTATAATAAAACAGTTACTTTTTTGGTCAAGTATGAATAAGTATCGTATTTTATCGTATTAAATTCCGTGAATACATCGGTTTTATAATTAAATAATAAGAATATAAACTATTAAACATTGATCTTTAATCTTTTAGTACCACAACACTACAAAACTGAATGTTTAAATTACTGATACATTATTCTTCGTTTTAGTGCGACGTTTTGACCAAAATTTTATAACTTCATAAACCTTGTGATGATGACAGAATAATTAATAATGTTTTAAATAGCTTAAATTAATTCATAAAAATACTAATGGTAATGAAATAAAATTAATCTAAGTATTTAAAATAAGATTGACCTAATGAAACCATTATTATTATTATTAATATTATTATATGTTCCAGTCCGCAGCAAAGACATGATTTTCCTAAAGTTATATTTGGACAAATAATAAATTTATTTTCTTTACTATGATGTATCATATCCGGTGGGTGAAAAATATATATAAAATGATTTAAAAAGATGTGAAACACTTTGTGCAAAGCATTGTACCGAAAGTTTCAAAATAGATTTGATATTGAAAGGTCAAAAATAACGGTCTATATGAGATCTACTGTAGTTGATGATAACTAATATTATTATTAAATAAATATACATATCTAAAAGGGAGTAAAAGCGAAGGATAAAATGTAGACAACGTGTATTATTATTGTAGTTTGAGTGGAAGTAAATATAAATATGTAGCTATGAATAAAAATATGTAATCATATTAATAATTATTAGAAATTCAAATAATAACACTAAAATAATTTGTAAAAAAGTTGAATCATCACAATAACAGAATAGTCAGAACATAAAGTAATAAAACTACTAATTATGAACATATTTTTTACAGAAAACACCTGAAGTTGATTAACAATAATTAGTAATCAAGAGGTAAGAATGTGACAAATGAGGCCGAATTAACGAAATCCGATGAATGATTGTTAGTTTGGATAGGTAGCTTGGAATTGGCAAGTACTAATGATTAAACTTGGAATTGTCATTCAAACTTTCAATTACAAAACTAAGATTGTGAGAACAAACTAAAAGGAACTAGTTTATGTTGGTCACATTGACATTATCCTCGATTATGTTTGATTAAAGATTAGAAATCATAATTTCACACAAAAAATTATTAATGAAAATTACACACAAATTTAAACAAATTTGTTCTCCTTAATCCTTTTTAATCATTTCGCCAAAATCCATTTATCAAATTTTCTTTAAAATTAAATTTCAACTTTCGTATTTATTTATTAAACTTTCACTATTAAAAATTGAATCTCTGAAATTTGCTACTTTTGTTAAAAAATATTTAACTTAACCTGAAAAACAGAAATGTTTCCCAATGTTAATTATGATTAATAATTTTCAAATAATATTATGAGCCGGGATCGCTATTGTTTAATATTTCAACATATTAAGTTGTAAATATAAACAATACTTATTCATGTTGTCATCACTTGACTTTATTAACTCACATAAAGGATTTAACAAACATTTGCTATAATTTTGACATACAGGGTGTGGCAGCTATTTGAGAACACACAATGTTGGCGTCAATCTTTCATGTTGCAGATAGACATGACAGAACCTACTCTTACGAAAGGAAGGAAGATTATTGTCTCCTTGGCTGCAGGACACACCGATTCAAAAACTCTACATTCTGGATTGTCGCGCGGTCATTTGTATTCAAAGTTCGAAGAGAAATGCGAGCTCCAAAGGGTAATGTGGCGGAAGTTTACAAAAGGAAACGACGTTCTGGCGGTATCAGGATACCAGACTTTTAAGCCGAGTATAAGCTGACATCGAAGAGAAACCTTGGAACCCATGGCAATGGTCAGAGAGCTGCAAGTTGATAATACTACTATCCGACGTGTATTTTACGAAGACCTCTGTTACAAATCATACGTGATGTGGAGATGAGAGATCATCTCAGAAAGAACCAAGATGAATAACTTGATCATAGCCCAGCGCCTTCTAAATAAGCTTAAACATCTCGAAGAATCATAAATGATCTGGATTTTCTGAGACAAAAAGAACTTTGTTCATGACCAGAAAAATAACCCAAAATATGATCGTGGCTGAGTCAACGCTTGATGAGCTATCTACGGTCATGTATACCGACTTTCCAGCATCATTGATGGTTCTCAGTGTTGTTGGTAGTGAAATTGATGTGATACCTACACATTTTCACTTCAGGTGCCACCTACCTGTTAGCCATAGATGTCAAGCCTTGGATCGCTACTGTAGCACATGTAAGGCCTTATGTTTTTCAACAGGACTCGAAACCATCTTATACAACAAGAACAACCCAAGAATGGATGGCTGAGAATTGTCAAGTCCATGTAACACACAAACATTTGCCCCCATCAGCTCACCAGATGTCAATCCGCTGGATTTTTTGTGTAGGCCGTAGTTGAGAGGGACTCGAATAATCAACACTGTTTCAGTCGTCAGAGCTGTTGTAGTGGATGCAATGGTAAACATTATCAAGACCCATTTCATTACTGCATTCAGTCAGTTTTGACAGTGTATATAAGCTGTTATAGGCGCTGATTGCAGGTTCATTTAATGATGTCCTCCTTTATGTATGTGTTCATCTTTATAAAACTTTAATATGTAATAAATGTTTTTTTTTCTTTGAACTATTTATTTTTACCCACTGACTTCATTGTTTCGCAAATAGTTGCCGCACCCTGTACTAATAACATTAATTCATATTTATATTACTAACAACTAAATTTCCAAGACATTCCAAATCTCAATCCTTCATAGGGATAGACAGAGTCACCACTGTAAAATATAAACATAACATAAAAATAAACTTGAAAAAAAATGGCAATTTTTTTATCATAAACAAATAAACGCCATTTAAAAATATATTTTAGGATAATATATTTCGACGGTTTAACCGTCATCATGAGATCACTGATTATGTTCTTTTTAAGATTTTTTAAGATTTTGTGCAAACATTTTAAAAATTATTGGGAGAGAGTGTCATGTGAAGCATTGATTATAAGATCATGTGATCCAAAAATCAATGTTCAAACAGTACTCTCAACTAATTTGTTAATAGTTTTCGATTAGACTTACGTAAGTGATTGCATAATCATTCATTTCTTATATAAAAGCAATAAAAAAGAACATAATCAGTGATCTGATGATGACGGTTAAACCGTCGAAATATATTATCACAAAATATATTTTTTAATGGCGTTTATTTGTTTATTTATTTTAAAATTGGAAAGATTAAACATTTTTTAAAGAAAACGTCTTTATTTAGAAACTTCGGTCTGTCAGAATTCCTCAGAAGTATTCCCCTTCTCCGTTCCGTTTATCGACAACCAAATAACGAATCCGGATTTGTTTCTTTCTGCATTAGCCGTTATCAATTCCCAAATATCCAGTCGAACATCCATTAACAATATTAATGCTTTCAAACAATCTTTTACTCAAGGATACAAATCATTTCATCAAGTGCCCAGTGATTTGGGCCATTATATTTTATATCAAAACCTTTACCAGATGATCCAACAAATGGTTCAACAAAACCAACAGTAAAAAAAGAAATCGTTTTCTTTCAATTATCAATTGTCCAAAAAAAAGAAATAAATATCCAAATAGTAAATCTATATTTGAAAAAAAATGAAACAGTTGAACTTTCTTATATATTAATAATTTTGAAAAATAAAATAATTATTCAGCTGAGACAACAACGATCCTATAATTACAATAAATGGCTTCACTATTTAACTTGACTTTCGTTGTAAAAGATATTTCATGAAAAATTGTCAATGAATAATTTATTATTATTTTTTTTCACTTTATTATATTTTTTTTAATAATTTTAAAAGATTTAATAAATAAATTCAAGAAATTTTCTTTCACTTTCTTATTATTTTTTTTTCGTCTACATTTGATTAAGTATCACTTTGGTACTATTTGGCAAAAAATTTTTTGTTCAATAAAAAAACCAAAAGATTTACATTGACTTTTGCACGATCAAACATTCTCATAACATTAGTTCCTTCATACTGGAGCTGAAGTAAATCACTAAATATCAGACAAACTTTATCCATTTGAACGCCCATAAATTTGGCTGTGACATCGAATTTACCAGAGGAAAAACTGTCCGGAGACCGCGATATTTCGAACTGTAGGTTTTTATATTGACTACTATTCAAACCATCTATTTCTAGAATTATTCCCTTTTTCCTCAATTCATAAGCGGAAAATTTTATTGTTTTTTTGTTTATGACTAATTTGTTGGGATTAGTCGAAGTGGTGATGGTTAAATTGTTCGAATGAGAAATCATTTGGTTGGGAAGTTTTGAAGATTGAGATAGGCTTTGTGTTCTTGATCTCTGATGCTTCCTAAAAAATATATTTTATTTTAATAAAAAGACTTACTATGAAGATTATAAGTAGAAACCTTTAGAGGAGAAACATTTCTGACTTTAGTTACGAATCCAAGACAAAATGTTTTCAATAAATACTACTTATGTTCATCCTAACCTTGACCCTAACCATAAAGCCTAACCATAACTCGAACCTTTCTTATTGGAAACTACGATCTAATCCCTTAAAGCAGCATGGTCGAATGACGAATTGTCAGGGGTCGCACAATACCACTGTAAAATGTGTTTTTGTTTGTATTCTATTGTGTCAACTGTAAAACATGATATAGTAAAAAAAATTTCCGCATATCAGATACTTACATTACGATTGATAACATTATTTATTAGCAATAGTATAGTTACTTAGGCCTATTAACGAAAATAATTTTACAGTTGGTGGTCGCCACAACATTGGGAATCGTATTAACAGGGTCGTGGCACTATAATGACTGAGGGCCGTTGTCTAAGAGGCTTAATTTAGTTTGATCTATAATAATTTCTTCATTTTGAAAGGTCAATTATTTATGATTAATAAATTGAATGAATCATTCGTTTGTAATTAAACCCTTCTTCCAAAAGGATCGTATACCTTATAGAGTAGTTGATTGTGTTGGTAATACGACAAAAAAGAGAAAAACAAAAGATCAATATAAACTTATCAATTTGAGAATAGTTACAAATAACTTTACTTTCATGGTATTGTTAAAAAAAATATTTTAATTATTTTAAATCCGATCATTAAACGTACGACCCTTCGGTGATCCCTCATCATATGAGTAATTTGTATGAATAAGATATTAGACTTGATCGGAGAACTTGTAAATTGAAAATATGTTTAATATAAATATAATCTCAAATAGAAATGAATAATTAAAGATTTCTTAAGTGCAAGAATGATGTTCATTTATAATAAGAATCAACTTGTGTAAAATGCGTTGTGAAATGACGGCGTCAGTTTCCATCTCAAATCAGTTTGGAATCTTTTTATTGATATATGATGAGGACGATGATTGTGATGATGTTAAGAGTTTTACATTCTCATTTGACATATTACTAATTTAATAATGAAACTGAAGTATAATAATACAAAATAACAATACAAGTGTCCGTGTTAAATTGCTAATTAAATTAATTAAATAACATTCTCCATTCTCATGATGGAATTTCTAAATTGGATTCTTAATTGGAAAATGGTTTTCTAAATGTATCTTTTTAAAGGAAGTACACACTTTTATTATGAATCATTATTTTAATAAAAACGAAATTTCAAAATAGTGTGTTAAATAATAATGCAAAATTATACTTCTTTATTTCCAAGTATAAAATGCTTATTCTGAAGTATAGGTTTTATTAAGAACAGCAATATTTTGACTTTTAATATTTTTACAGTCGAACCTCTATATAACGAAGTGGAAGGGACCAAAAAATACTTCGTTATAAAGAGATAAAATTAAAGCTAAAATTCTTCGTTGGTACTGGGAGAAGTGGTTGCAACCTCAATATCAGGATTCATTTTTTAACACCAAAATTTATTTATATAACAATTCATATCTTTAAAACAAATTTTCCTGTTAATTTAATTATTTCGACCCAAATTAATCTATTAAATTCTTTTCGATTTAATTTTAAAAATCCTAAAAATTTATTTCGAAAATTTATTTAAACTTTGTTTTCAAAATTTATTTCAAAGTTTTTTTTTAAAATTGCTTATTAAAAATATTTTTATTTATAAACAAATATTTAATATTTTTGTTTTCTTGACATTTTTAATTTTAAGATATTTAATAGATACATTAAAAGATATTTTTTATTTTTAAATAGATATTTTATTTTTTATGATTTTCTTTTATTAT